>JAESUZ010000089.1:0-162693 GCA_017311185.1 Proteles cristata cristata
ACTGAAGCTTTTACCCTCATTGAAATTCCTCTTGTCAAGATCATCAGTGTTGTGAAATCTGGTCAAATTTGTTGTCCTATTATGTGACTTAGCAGTAGTACCTGACATGGTTGAGCACACTTGGAACATTTTCTTGTCTTGGATACTGGATTACCACATTTCTTCTAGTTTTACTGTTTGCTCCTTCTCAGTGTACTTTGTTGGTCCCTCCTCCTCTTACTGGCCTCTTAATTTTGAATGTCTCAGCGTTCAGTTCTTGGCCTTCACTTACTCTGTCTAAATTGCCTTGGTGATTCCATCAGGTTTCATATCATTAGGTACCATTATACAACCATGACTTTCAAATTTCAGTCTGCAGCCTGGATTTCTCCTCTGACCCACCTTTCTAACTTTTGCCTCTCTGTTTGAACATCTCCAATTTAACCTATTCCAACAGAAAACTGTTCATTCTTCCTCACATATGCTCCTCCTACAGTCTTCTCTATCTCTATCGATGGAAATTTCCTTTTCCCTGTTGGTTAGGCTAAAACCCTTTGAATCATCCTTGATTTGTCTTCCTCACACTCCACATCCACTCCATGAGCAAATTCTGTTGACTGTACTTTAAATTACATATCTAGGCTCCACCCCCTTCTCACTACTTCATTTGCTAAAGTCACTGCAGTCTGCAGTCTCCCACCTTAATGAGACAGTGTTTGATTGTCTCCCTGCTCTATTCCTTCATCCCCTTTATCTATTTTCAACATAACAGAATATTCCTGTTGATTTAAATCACATAAACCCTCTAAATTTAATTTAACTTATTACTGGTTAATTTAAATCCCACAACTACCCTGCTCAAAACTCTGCAGTGGTTCCCATGTCACTGAGAGTAAAAACCAAAGTACTTACAATAGCCTACATGGACCTATGTCAGCTGGCCCTCTTATCTCACTGTCCTTATATGCCATCACTTTGGCAGTCATGCAAATGCGTTTCAGAGATCTCCTGCTGCAGACAGAAGAATTCACAGACAGTTCCAGCTGCTGTGCTCTGAAATCCATTGCTAGGTTTATGCCAAGGCCATCATTTCATGATTGTTCTCAGGCAATGACTGAGCATGGCCAAGATACTCAGGCAGATCCATTCCTAGAAGATGCAGGATTCTTGTAATGGAAAGCTTTGGCTAGAGGATACCTCATTAGCCTTGTCGGGACTTTTCTAGAACTGGACTGCATTCTTAAACTCTTCCTACCTCTCTTTTCTTCCCCCTCTTCTTTATAAGATTCAGACCTGCATCATGGTAGGAGGCTCTCCCTACCTCCTCCAGCTCCTCTTATCTTTTCCCTCACAAGTATTTTCCCTATCAAATAAGTTTCAAAATTATGCAAAATGATGGCATATAGTTTGTTGTTTTCATGAAACCCTTGACTAATTTGACATGTGTTAATGGTTAAAAAAATTTTTTTAATCATTATTGATTTTTGAGAGACACAGTACAAGCAGGGTGGGTCAGAGAGAGAGGGGGACACATAATCCAAAGCAGGCTCTAGGTCCCAAGCTGTCAGCACAGAGCCCAACATGGGGCTCAAACTCATGAACCGTGAGATCATGACCTGAGCTGAAGTTAGATGCTTAACCAACTGAGCCACCCAGGTGCCACAACATTTGGTAGTGATTTCTAATGATGTGGGCAGTGATTTCCAGAGTTTTTTTTCATGCTGAAGTTCATTCGCTATATTGAGCCAAGGGTATGAATATTTCACATTAGGCACAAAAAATAAACACCCCCCAAACCATACCCTTTTGACAAGTAACTCCATGAAATGAATTTTTCTCAAATATGAAATAGTCAATACAACTTGTGATTTTTTGTGTGTGTGTGAAACTTCTAATGAGTGGAACAACTTCAATTTAACATTGTAGAGTTGGAGAATTATTGTGTGTTGATAACTGCAAAAGAAGTGTCAGTGTTGAAACTGATGTCAAATTTTATTCAATATGCACAATCAAAATAAATGAATTAGATGCTTTTGAAGCTTTGAAGAACTATTTGATAAAGACAACCACTAAGGAATGTGAAATTTTATCAAGTGGCATTGTTAAACATCTAAGAGTACTCAAAGGTGTTTGAAAAAATATTTGCTGTTAAACAATGAAGATTTAGACTGGTTGAGAACCTATTCATTAACTCTCTTCAAAGAAAACCATTTGTAATTAGAGATTCTGAGTTATTGTTAGATATTGTCTAAATAGTTACCTACCACTCTTTTTTCTAGTTTCTGGATCAATTTAATAGAAAACTATCCTGGATGGGCAAGCAGGCTGTAAAAATAAAGAAACCATCAGAACTATTAACTCATATAACTGCTTATCTTTGTGAATTAAAGCTTTCTTAATTCCTTAAAATCAAAACAAAATATACTGGATATTCAGGCTGCTATAGTTATCATTTGTAATCTCAGTTTTACATTGTTATATTTATTGAAATAGCTTTTTTTACCCTCAAAATAAGTGAGCATTTTCATGTAGTAAAATCTAGTGCACTTTTCCTTCATGATTTTTATATCTACTTAGAAGATATCTTTTCATCCCAGTATTATATAACTCCTCACTCATATTTCCTTTTAATACTTTGTTTTCCTTCTTTTCATTTGTATGCAGAAGTTAATTAATTTTTGAATATCCATTTTGAAACTGACACTGTCCTGGATTCCCTTGTACATTATAGTTGTGATTATGTATAAATTATGTATAGAATATAATATGGAAAATAAAAATACTGTAATTGTGTTAGATGATGGGATTATGGGAAGCGTTCTCATTTATTAGGAAACATTAAAGAATGATGACATTTTCCTTAAGCAGGGAAAGAAAAATCACGAATTTATGGGTCCAAGCTCAAGCCTCGGTTCTACCGTTGTCTACTTGGGTGATCTTTGGCAAGTCCCCTCTCGATTTCCTCGCCCAGGGAGGTGAAGTTATTTGAGCAAATGACCCCTAAGGTCTCTGGATTGTGCACTGTGACTGAACAGATTTTGTTAATGACTTGCCAGTTCAGCTCAACAGAGAAAACCATTTTGGAGTTCTTGTAGACACATTTACAAAATGTCTTTGGGTTTTCAGCAAGGAAGTCTTGCTTCCAACGTGGGTCACTGGTAAAGGTAACTGCAGTGATAAGATTGGTTACTTAAGGTTTTCTGGGAATATTAGTCATGTCGCACAATTCACAGAGTTGTTCTAGTTTATGGAATGTGCTCTGGAGAAAGAAGGCTGAGCAAGCATGGAGACTAACGTCTGTGCACTGCTACCCACTCTTTCCTCAGTAGGGGTTCACAGGCGTTAGACACGAGGGTTCATTCTGGTTATTCCAAGTGCGTTGCCTTCCAGCTCCCTCGGTTCGCATCTGTAAGTGGTCACTACATCTACTCGCTTCTTCAGTTAAAATGTACCAGAGTGAAGCTGTCCAAAACACTACAATGCTCTTACAGTAATTGGATTTTGTGCTCTGAGTTGGGAACATAAGAGATATATTCAATGGAACATGCCAGAATGCCAAGGCAGCATGAGGGACACCATCTGTCACAATATTTTTCTAGTTAATTTTAAGTGGGCAAAAGGTTAAAAATATGTTTTCTTAGTCCTTGCATCTTCACTGAGGAAATCTATTAAAGCAGGAGCTGTGATGTTTGTCGTTCACTAATTTGTCTCCCTGTTTCCAGCATTTAAATGAGGTTATGAATCATGTAAGAAGGGAAAGGGGGTTTGGAAGAGGAAGGGTGCTGAAAAGTGATAGAATTCTTTGCCGACTGTTTTAGTTTCCTGTTGCTACTGTAACAAATTGCCACAGACATAGTGGTTTAAACAACACATATTTATATTATAGTTTTCTTGGATAGGAATCTGAAGTGGGTCTCACTGGGCTAAATTTTAGGTGATCACAGTGCCGCCTTCTTTGTAGAGTCTCTACAGAAGAATTCTTTTCCTTGTGTTTGTGCTTTCTAGAGGCCACCTGCATTCTCTGGTTCATGGCACCCTCCTTCGTGCATCCTCAAAACCAGCAAGGTTGCATCTCTCTCACAGAAGGGACATTGTCTAAATGCACAACAGGTGACAAGTAGAGAGTAGAGCCAGAACAGAATTTGGTAGATGAAAATGAACCATAGTGGTAAGCCTTTACATGTATTAAGCTCAGCATAGCCTATATCTCACAGGCCCATTTCCTTTATCCCTCCTTTTTAAGTAGTTTCTTGTCCAGTTGGTTTCCAACAACACCCAGTGCTCATCCCCACAAGTGCCCTCCTCCATGCCCATCTCCCCTCTCCCCCTGACACCCATCAGTCCTCAGTTTGTTCTCAGCATTCAAGAGTCTCTCATGGTTTGCCTCTCTCCCTCTCCCCCACCATTTCCCCCCTTCTTCTCCCCCACGGTCCTCCGTTAAGTTCCTCCTAATTCCCCTATACGTGCAAACATATGGTATTTGTCCTTCTCTGCCTGACTTATTTTGCTAAGCATAACACCCTCGAGTTCCATCCATGTTGCTACACATTCACAGGCCCATTTACTAAGTAGATTACTGGTTCAGAATTCATCTTGTTTATTGACATATAATTGACATATAACATTGTATAAGTTTAGGGTGTAAACTATTTTGATTTACACTTTCACATTGCACTATGGTTACCACCACGATGTTAGTTAACACCTTCATCGTGTCACATAATTACCATTTTTTGTGGTGAAAACATTTAAGACCTAGTCTCTTAGCAACTTGAAAACATTTAAGACCTAGTCTCCTAGCAAATTGTATTGTTGATTACAGTCATGATGCTGTGCATTAGATGTCCGTAACTTATTTATCTTCTAACTACAAGTTTGTACTCTTTGACCAACATTTCTGCCATTTCCCTGTCTCTCAGCCCCTGGTAACCACCGTTCTACTCTTTCTACAAGTTTGGCTTTTTTAGATTCCATATACTGTAAAACCTTCGATTGCAAGTAACTTGTTCGGCGAGTGTTCCACAAGATGAGCAAACATTTCTAATCAACTTTAGTTTGATAAATGAGTGATGTCTTGTTATACGAGTAGTATGTGATGCCAAATGTCACATGATCACAACTGAGCCAATGGTTCCTCCCTCTCTCTCTCTCTCTCTCTCTTTCACTGTGGGATTGTGGGTGATCATCTCTCATGCTTGGATGCTCGGTTTCAGGTGTGGTGCTTGGCAGAAAGCAGTGACTTTTCAGAATGCTGTAAGATGCCCACAACTGGCCCTAGGGTATTTTTTGCCACTTGAAAGCACCTCTGGACAGTCCTTTGCTTTTCCACACAAGAGCCAGCATAGGAATGCTTTGCTTCCTTCTAGGTCAGGCTGCCTGCATACAGACCCTTTCCACTGCTGCCTTATTGCCAGTTACATTAAATACAGCATATGACAAGAGTTTATTAATACTGTACTATAGTCAATCTCTGTGCAAGTGTATACAGTGGCCCCCATGCAGAAGAAGGTTGAAAAGGAAGGGGGTAAGAAGGAGATGGTTACAGTGGAAGTTAAGAAGGAAATCATTGAGAAGTATGAATGAGGTTTGTGAAGAGCCAGAATTACAAGATTATATAAGAAGTCTATGTCTGCATCTCATCTGCAGAGGAGGAGGAGAAAAAGGCAGAGGAATCCCTTACATCAAATGAGATTAGGGAGATGTGTAAAATGTGGGAAACAGTGTAAAATTTTGTAAGAAAGCACCATGTGGCAGGCACCTGGGTGGCTCTATTGGTTAAGCATCTGACCCTTGATATTAGTTCAGGTCATGATCTCATGGTCGTGAGACAGAGCCCCACAATTGGGCTCTGCACTGACCACACAGAGCCTGCTTGGGATTCTCTCTCCCTCTTTCTCTCTGCCCCTCCCCTGCTCTCACTCACGTGCGTGTGCATGCCCTCTCTCTCTCAAAATCAATAAATAAACTTAAAAAAAAAGAAAAGAAAAGCACCACCTGAATACGGCTGTAGCAGTATGAGTGATGAATCTGCTTAGTGATAATGCAATGTCACATTTCCACGAAATCCACAAAAGGAGGCAAAAACAAGTGCCATTGGATAGGTTCCTTGTTAAAGTTACATACAGGAAAAAAAGATTCCTTTGAGCCAAAAGATAGCAGTGATTCTGTTAGTGATAGTGTAAGTCATCCTACACAATAACTTTCCTCTCTCGTCTCCCTCACACCAGCCGTGAAGGTTTCAAAGGGAAGTGCAATTTAATTTATTTTTCTTTATATTTTGTATTTTCTTTATTATTTTGTATTATATTACAGTATTGTAATAATTTTTATATGAATATTTTTGGGTTGTTGAACAAATTATCTGAGTTTCTGTTATTTCTTCTGGGGAAATTTGCTTTGATACACAAGTGCTTTGGATGACAAGCATGTTTCTGGAAGGAATTATACTCATAAACCAAGGTTTTACTGTATAAGTGAGATCATACAGTATTTGTCCTTCGGTGTCTTAATGTCTCTCACTTACCATAATGCTCTCAAAGTTTGTTCATGTTGGTACAAGTGGAAGGATTCATTTCTTTTCCGTGGCTGAATAATATTCTACCGTATGTATGTATGTATGTATATATACACATGTATATATATATATATACACACACACACACAACACATGTATTCTTTTTCCATTCATCCATTGAATTTTGGTTGTTTTCATGTCTTTTTTTCTTAAGTTTTTTAAGTATATTTAATTTGAGAGAGAGGGAGAGAGAGAGAGGGAGAGAAGTAGGAGAGGGTCAAAGAGAGAGGGAGAGAGAGAATCTCAAGCAGGTTTTGTACTGTCAGCACAGAGCCCGATGAGGGGCTTGAGTACACAAATCATGAGATCATGACCTGAGCTGAAACCAAGAGTCAGACACCTAACCAACTGAGCCACCCAGGCACCCCAGGTTGTTTCCACGTGTTGGGTTATTGTGGATAATGCTGTAATAAACATGGGAATACAGATATATTTTTTATTAAGTTTTAAATTTTAATTTCAGTATAATTAACATACAATGTAATATTAGTTTCAGGTGTATAATATAATGCTTCAGCACTTCTGTACATCACCCTATGCTCACTTGGACAAGTGCACTCCTTTTTTTAAAATTATTTTTTGTTATTTAAAAATTTTTTAAATGCTTTATTTATTTATAGGAGAGAGAGAGAGAGAGACAGCGTGAGCAGGGGAGGGTCAGAGAGAGAGGGAGTCACAGACTCTGAAACAGGCTCCAGGCTCTGAGCTGGCAGTCAGCACAGAGCCCGACGCGGGACCCGAACCCACGAACCGCGAGATCATGACCTAAGGGAAAGCGGACGCTTAACCAACTAAACCACCCAGACGCCCATAAGGATGCTACTTTCAAGAGCAGGAGACATATCTGACTTTCTTAATACAGAGAAACAGACACTGAGAGTTAAGTAAAATGAGGAGGCAGAGGGATGTTTCCCAAATGAAAGAATCAGACAAAACCATAGCAAGAGACCTAAGCAAAACTGATATAAGTAATATGCCAGATAGAGAATTTAAATAGACCTAGAGCTATTCACTGGTCTTCAGAAAAGCATGGAGGACATAAGTGAGACCTTTAACAGACGGATGAAAAAGAACCAATCAGAGATGACCTAGCGAAAGTCGGACGCTTAACCAACTAAGCCACCCAGGCACCCCTGGACAAGTGCTCTCCTTTTTTTTTTTTTTTTTTTTCTGACTTTTTTTTCTTTTTTTTTTTTTTTTTTACAAATAGTTTATTGTCAAATTAGTTTCCACATAACACCCAGTGCTCATCCTCACAAGTGCCCTCCTCCATGCCCACCCCTCCTCCCCCCCACATCCACCAGTCCTCAGTTTTTGTCAGCATTCAAGAGTCTCTCATGGTTTGCCTCTCCCCTTTCCCCCACCATTTCCGCCCTTCTTCTCCCCCTTGGTCCTCTGTTAAGTTCCTCCTAATCCTCCTATACGTGCACACATATGATATTTGTCCTTCTCTGCCTGACTTATTTCGCTCAGCATAACACCCTCAAGGTCCATCCATGTTGCTACACATGGCCAGATTTCATTGTTTCTCATTGCCATGTAGTATTCCATGGTATAGATAAACCACATCTTCTTGATCCATTCATCTGTTGATGGACACTTAGGCTCTTTCCAGGTTTTAGCTATTGTGGAGAGTGCTGCTATGAACATTGGGGTACATGTGCTCCTATGCATCAACATTTCTGTATCCCTTGGGTAAATTCCTAGCAGTGCTATTGCTGGGTCATAGGGGAGTTCTATTGTTAGTTTCCTTAGGAACCTCCACACTGTTTTCCAGAGGGCTGTACCAGTTTACATTCCCACCAACAGTGTAGGAGGGTGCCCGTTTCTCCACATCCTCGCCAGCATCTAGAGTTCTCTGATTGGCTCATTTTAGCCACTCTGACTGGCATGAAGTGGTATCTCAGTGTGGTTTTGATTTGTATTTCCCTGATGAGGAGCGATGCTGAACATTGTTTCATGTGTCTGTTGGCCATCTGGATGTCCTCTTTGGAGAAGTGTCTGTTCATATCTTCTGCCCATTTCTTCACTGGGTTGTTTGTTTTTCGGGCGTGTAGTTTGGTGAGTTCCTTATAGATTCTGGATATGAACCCTTTATCTGATATGTCATGTGCAACTATCTTTTCCCATTCTGTTGGTTGCCTATTGGTTTTGTGGGTTGTTTCCTTGGCTGTGCAGAAGCTTTTAATCTTGAGGAGGTCCCAACAGTTTATTTTTGCTCTTAATTCCCTTGCTTTTGGGGCTGTGTCAAGTAAGAAGTTGCTGCGGTGGAGGTCAGGGAGGTTGTTTCCTGCTTTCTCCTCTAGGGTGTTGATAGTTTCCTGTCTCACGTTCAGGTCCTTTATCCATTTTGAGTTTATTTTTGTGCATGGTGTGAGAAAATGATCTAGTTTCATTCTTCTGCATGTTGCTGTCCAGTTCTCCCAACACCATCTGTTAAAAAGGCTGTCTTTTTCCATCGGATATTCTTTCCTGCTTTGTCAAAGATCAGTTGGCTGTATACTTTTGGGTCCACTTCTGAGTTCTCAATTCTGTTCCATTGGTCAATGTGTCTGTTTTTGTGCCAATACCATACTGTCTTGATGATGACAGCTTTGTAGTAGAGGCTAAAGTCTGGGATGGTGATCCCTCCCGTTTTGGTTTTATTTTTCAGGATTACTTTGGCTATTCAGGGTCTTTGTGGTTCCATACAAATTTTTGGATAGTTTGTTCTAGTTTTGAGAAGTATGCTGGTGCAATTTTGATTGGAATTGCATTGAATGTGTAGGGTGCCTTAGGTAGTAATGACATCTTAACTATGTTTATTCTTCCTATCCATGAGCATGGAATGTTTTTCCATTTCTTTGTGTCTTCTTCAATTTCCTTCATAAGTTTTCTATAGTTTTCATCATACAGATCTCTTGTATCCTTGGTTAGGTTTACTCCGAGGTATTTTATGGTTTTTTGTGCAATTGTGAATGGGATCAGTTTCTTGATTTCTCTTTCTGTTGCTTCATTGTTGGTGTATAAAAATGCAACTGATTTCTGTACGTTGATTTTGTACCCTGCAACTTGGCTGAATTCTTGGATCAGTTCTAGTAGGCTTCTGGTGGAGTCTGTCGGGTTTCTATGTAGAGTATCATGTCATCTGCAAAGAGTGAAAGTTTGACTTCCTCTTTGCCAATTCTGATGCCTTTGATTTCCTTTTGGTGTCTGATGGCTGATGCTAGGACTTCCAGCACTATGTTAAACAGCAGTGGTGAGAGTGGGCATCCCTGTCGTGTTCCTCATCTCAGGGGGAAAGCTCTGAGTTTTCCCCGTTGAGGATGATGTTAGCTGAAGGCTTCTCATAGATGGCTTTGATGATGTTTAAGTAGGTTCCTTCCATCCCAACTTTCTCGAGAGTCTTTATTAAGAAGGGATGCTGTATTTTGTCAAATGCTTTTTCTGCATCTATTGACAGGATCATATGGTTTTATCTTTTCTTTTATTGATATGATGTATCACATTAATTGATTTGCGAATATTGAACCAGCCCTGTAACCCAGGAATGAATCCCACTTGATCTTGGTGGATGATTCTTTTTATATGATGCTGGATTCGATTTGCAAGGATCTTGTTGAGAATTTTTGCATCCATATTCATCAAGGATATTGGCCTGTAGTTCTCTTTTTTTGCTGGATCTCTGTCTGGCTTGGGTATCAGTGTGATGCTGGCTTCATAAAATGAATCCGGGAGTTTTCCTTCCCTTTCTATTTTTTGGAATAACTTGAGAAGAATTGGGATTAATTCTGTTTTAAATGTCTGGTAGAATTCCCCAGGGAAGCCATCAGGTCCAGGACAAGTGCTCTCCTTAATACCCATCACCTATTTCACCCATCCCTCCATCCAACTCCCCTCTGGTAACCATCAGTTTGTTCTCTATAGTTAAGAGTCTGATTCTTTCTCTCTCTCTCTCTCTATTCCCCTTTGTTTTGTTTCTTAAATTCCAGATATGAGTGAAATCATATTGTTTTTGTCTTTATCTATGTGACATATTTTGCTTTGCATTATACTCTTTAATTCCCTCTGCAAATGGCAAAATTTTATTCTTTTTTATGGGTGAATAATATTCCATTGTGTATTGACAATTGGGCTGCTTCCATCTCTTGGCTTTTGTAAATAATGCTGCAGTAAACACAGGGGTGCATGTCAGATATCTTTTTGATACTCTGTTTTCATTTCCTTTGTATATATACCCAGAAGTGGGATTACTGGATCACATGGTAGATCCATTTAAAAAATTTTTTTGAGAAACCTCCAAACTGTTTCCATAGTGGCTGTACCAATTTACATTCCCACCAAAAGTACACAAGGATTTATTTTTTCTATGTCCTTGCCAACACTTCCTATCTCTTGTCTTCTCGATGATAGCCAGTACGAGATGATATTACATCACCATTCATTTTTGAGTTCCTCCTGGGCTGTGAGTATAAGTGATTAATAGAATTCTGATGATCTCATCTGTCCAGTATCAAGTGTCATATGTTTAACCCTAGTGCAGGGTCTCTTCTTCATCAGTGGGGTGAAGAACAGTCAATGAAAACACCCAGTCTTCGGAGAAATTGAATTTATTTTATGATGATTTTTCTGAAGCATTTGGAATCATGAATCCTATACAAATTCTATGAAAGTTAAGAATCCTATTCCCAGTAAAAATTAGCTGGTGATCAAAACTCAGACAGTTAACATAGAATATTAGGGGACTCAAAGGGTCCTCTGAAGTACCCAGAATGAGTGTCCTCATGAGTTCATGAGTTTTTTCTATGACATGAAAATTTGAGTATCATTTTTTTGCACAATTTAAAAAATGAGTCAATTTAATTTCTTTTCTGTGTGAAATGTGCTTCTAGTAGCTTACATTCTAAAATATTTTTGTAACAATGTTACTACATATATTACTGTACAGATGGACTCCATGTTAGATATGTAGAAGGCATATTAGATATGTGGGAAAAAGAGAGGCCTTGCAGTTCCTGCTATTCAATCAAAAGAATTCTATCTGGTTTGGCTGTTTTTGTTTTTGTTTTTATTTTTTGAAAGACAGCACCGGAAGAAAGTTGGAAAGCCACAAGCATTTCACTTTTTTGTGCGCCTGCTTCATGTCAGGCTCTGTGCCAAGATTTTTTACAAACAATAGCTCCTTTAATCTTGTAAATTTATAATGATGATGAATGTAGATTGCCTACCACATAGTCGGTATTCCATTAATTGCAAATCAGTAAAGTGTAGTAGATTGGGTTTTGGCAATAGAGAGACCTGGACTTGAACCTTGATTTTGCTACAGCATCACTTCTTTGAGATTCAATTTTCTCATGTAAAATGGAAATAACAACAATAATACTCCTCATCTTTTATGGTGTATGGGTATTAAAAGTGTTATTATATATTAAGCATCCACTTTAGTACCCAGTATTAGAAGGCCTCAGTAAGTTTTCAGTGTTACTCTTTTACAATGTGGAAACAGGTCTTGAAAGGTAACTTGCCTGAATGTCACACAATTAGTGACTTACCAAGGTCATAGAATTGATACCATGGTCTGAGTCAAGTGAAAGATGATTGGCCACATAATTAGATTAATTTTCAGAATGTGTGCAATTTCCTACAACCTCTGTTAGCATATCAGCATCTATCAACAGAATGAAAGCTTGAGGCTGGGGAATAGGGACATCATATTAGATAAGAAAGAGAGGAACAGCTGTAGCTATAACATCTTGAGAATGCTCAAAGAGCAAAGGCTCAATGGGAAGCCATTTATGAAATCTGAGTTGAGAACATGCTCTCTGGGTTTCTGGCGTGGTTTTATACCACAGGGGGCTCCTCTGCTAGGAAACAACTGTGCCTTAGGGGCATCTGCTATATTTCAAATGCTGAGATTTTGCATACATTTTCTCATTTGAGCCCTACAACTAAAGAGACATATTTATCTCCATTTTTCATATGTTGAAATCGAGGCTCTCAGAAGTTAAAGAACTTGTTCAAGATCACTAACTGCTAAGTAGCAAAGGCCAGAATGCAATCCAGGACTGATTGAGTGCTCTTACCTGAATAGGTTGGGGAATGAGATTATAATTATATAACGACAATAGTAGCTATTATAATTACCATGCATTGAGTGTTTACTGTGTGCTAGGCACGTTGCTAGCACTCTCCATCAAGTAGCTCATTTAATCCTCAACAGAATCAGAAGACATAGGTGCACTTATTACCCACATAAGGAAGAGGAAGCAGGTTCAAAGAGGAAAAGTAACTTGTTTAGCCAGAATCGGACAGCTAGGAAGAAACTGAGCTAGATTACATACTCACATACTCTTATTCCAAGAATTAAGTGTGGGTGAAAACACAGGTGATTTGAACTTGACTAGGAAGACAACTTGTAAAATATTTAAAAATTATTAAAAATTGTTTTTTGTAGCACCAGTGATTTAGAACAATGCAATTCCCCCACGCTTGTTTTATTTTAGAGAGAGAGAGTGCACATGAGCAGGGGGAGAGGGAAAGAGAGACACAGAACATTAAACAAGCTCCATGCTCCATCCGGAGTGCCGTGTGGGGCTCAATCTTACAACCCTGGGATCATGACTTGAGCTGAAATCAAGAGTTGGATTCTCAACTGACTGAGCCACCCAGGCACCCCTTATGCCCTTCTTTTTTTTTTTTTTTTTTTTAATGTTTTTTATTTATTTGTTTCTAGGAGAGAGAGAGACAGTGCAAGCAGGGGAGGGTCAGAGAGACAGGGAGTCACAGACTGAAACAGGCTCCAGGCTCTGAGCTGGCAGTCAGCACAGAGCCCGACGCGGGGCTCGAACCCACGAACCGCGAGATCATGACCTAAGCGAAAGTCGGACGCCTAACTGACTAAGCCACCCAGGCTCCCCTTATGCCCTTCTTAAGGTAAACACCTATTGTAAAAAAAAAGCTAAGGACAGCTTACAATCCTATATCTATTTTTGCTAGAAAATGCTGTAAAATAATTGGCTATAAATGTTTTTTTATCTTTTGTTATGAAATATATGGTATTCATCCAGAACATAAATATACAAATTCATGAATAATTATAAATCAAATATCTGTGTAAACAACAATCAAGTTAATAAAGACCCTTGCCGGCACCTAGATGCCTTAAGAGAGCCTTCTGATCTCGCACTTCTTCCATATATACATGAACTGTTGACCTTCATGTCTTTTGCTTATTTTTTCATATTTTTTGGAGCTCTTTATATTTCAGATATGAGCCCTTTGCTAATCATACATGTTGCAAATATCTTCTCACATTCTATAGGTTGTCTATTGTGTCTTTTGGTGCATGGAAATTTTTCATTTTAAGGTAGTTTTATGGAAAAGTTCTATGGAGCTTTGATATAAGTTAAATTTGAAAGAATTTATCAAACATTTATTTATGCTTAATGCCGTTTGTGTCTCTTTTAAGAAATATTTCCATATATGATGCTCTCTTCTGTATTATTCTGAAAAAGCATTATACTTTTGTCTTTTCATGTGTAAGTCTACAACCCACTCAGAATTGATTATACAAGGGGTGAGTTAGAGGGTGATACTGGAGTATCACTTGATACTCAATTATCCCAGCACCTTTTACAGAAAAAAATTATTCTTTCACCACCTTAATTGCAAATCCAATTTTGTGTGTACTATACATATGATTTATTGCATATTATTGGTGAGTGCCATTCAATTGTGTGGATGTACTACAGCTTATCCATTCACTTATCAAATGAGTGGTTCCAGTTTGTTTTATTTTTTAATGTTTATTTTTGAGAGAGACAGAGACATATTATTGGTGAGTAGTGTTTAGTTATGTGGATGTACTGCAATTTGTTTATCCATTCACTCATCAAATGGGTGGTTCCAGTTTTTTAAATTTTATTTTATTTTATTAATGTTTATTTATTTTTGAGAGAGAGAGAGAGAGACAGGCAGAGAATGAACAGGGAGGGGTGGAGAGAGAGGGAAACACAGAATCCCAAGCAGGTTCCAGGCTCTGAGCTGTCAGCCCAGAGCCCCGACTCAGGGCTTGAACTCCAGAATCGTGAGATCATGACCTGAACTGAAGTTGGATGCTTAACCGACTGAGCCACCCAGGTGCCCTTGGGTGATTCCAGTTTTTTTTTTTTTAATGTTTATTTATTTTTGAGAGACAGAGAGACAGAGTGGGAGTGGGGAAGGGGCAGAGAGCGAGGAGACACAGAATCTGAAGCAGGCTTCAGGCTCTGAGCCATCAGCACAGAGCCTGACTTGGGGCTCGAACCCACAAGCTTGTGAGATCATGACCTGAGCTGAAGTCGGAGGCTTAACTGACTGAGCCACCCAGGCGCCCTCTAGTTTTTGAAGATTATGTATTACATTGCTATAAACATTCATGTACAGGATTTTGTGTGAGCAAAACTTTTCATTTCTCAGGAGTGGGATTGCTACGTCCTATGTAAGTGTTTGTTTAAAATTATAAGCAGCCGCCCAACAGTTTTTCCAAAATGGCTACACCATTTTGCATTCCTGCTAGCAAAGTAGCAAAGTTCCAGTGGCTCTTCATCCTCACTACCATTTGCTATTGTCTTCTAAAAATTAGCACTAGGCATTCTAATATGTGTGTGGTGGTATCTCACTGAGGTTTTATCTTTTTTTTGTTTTTTACAAATAGTTTATTGTCAAATTAGTTTCCACATAACACTCAGTGCTCATCCCCACAAGTGTCCTCCTCCATGCCCATCCCCCCCTCCCCCCCACATACTGAGGTTTTATCTTACATTTCTCTGAAGACAAATGAGGTAGAGCATCTTTTTATGGGCTAATTTGCTATCTGTATGTCTTCTTTGACGAAGGTTCTGTTAAAACCCTTTCCCATTTTTTGTTATTGTTGAATTTTGAGAATATTTTTTAAATCCTTATTTACTCTTTGAGAGAGAAGAGAGAGAAAGAGAGAGAGAGAGAGAAACAATCCAAAGCAAGCTCCAAGCTCTGAGCTGTCAGCACAGAGCTTGACACAGGGCTTGAACACACAAACTGTGAGACCGTGACCTGAGCTCAAGTTGGTTACTTAACCTATTGAGCCACCCAGGCACCCCGAGTTTTGAGAATTTTAATATGTATCCTCAATAGAACTCTCTGGTCATATATATAGCTAACAAATATTTCCTTCCAGTCTGTGATTCAACTTTTTATTCTCTTAGCTTTGTCTAATGCAGAAAAAAGATGTTTTTTTTTAATGTTGAAGAAGTTCAATTTATCAGTTTTCTTTTGTGCATCATGCTTGTGTTGTCACACAATTTTCCTAGAAATTTTCTATTTTCCATATAAGTTGGTAATCTATTTTGAGTTACTTTTTGGATAAGGTGTTTGATAAGGGATGGATTCTTTTTTGCATACAGATATCCAGTATTTTCTGCAATATTGGTTGAAAAGACTACTCTTTCAGCATTGAATTGAGTCAATTTATATACTCTTTACTTTGAAATTTCTTTAGTATTCCATTTTAATATATCTCTTTGCTATTTGGCTACATATTTTTATATTTTTAGTGTGTTTTATAGGAATTACAATATGCCTCCCTAACTTTTAACAGTCTACTTATAATTAATATTTTGCTACTTCCCGTAAAAGAGGTTTACAGTTGTATGGACTCCTTTGCCAATCCCACTTTATATTAATGTTTTCATGTGTATTACCTTTGTCTACAGTGAAAACTATACAAACTCAACTTTTGCTTTCAGTAGTTACACACATTTTAAGTTAAATTTAAAAGGAGAAAGAGGGCCTCTTTTATTTACACTGATTTATCTTTTTTTTTAATATTTATTTTTGAGAGAGAGAGAGAGAAAGAGAGAGACAGAACTAGCAAGTGAGCCAGGCAGGGGTAGAGAGAGAGGGAGACATAGAATCTGCAGCAGGCTCCAAGCTCCAAACTGTCAGCACAGAGCCTGATGTGGGGCTCAAACTTGTGAACTGCGAGATCATGACCTGAGCTGAAGTCAGACGGTTAACCTGCTGAGCCACCCAGGTGCCCCTGACTTATTCTTTTTTCTGATGTTCCTTCATTCTTGAATTTTCAGGTTTTCCTCTGGTATCATTTTCTTTCAAACTGAAGAAGTCCCTTTCGCTCCAAAGCAGATCTCATAGTGATGTATTATTGTTTTTCCTTCATCTGAGACTATTTTTATTTTACCTTAATTACTGAAAGGTATTTTTCTTGGTTACAGAATTCTGAAATAATAGTTTTCTCTTCTCTCTTTAAGATGTTATTCCTGTATCTCTGGTGAAGGCTTTCACCATTTGAGTGAGTGTTCCTCTGTCTATAATGTCTCAGTGTTTATTTGCTTGCTTTTAAGACTTTTTCTGTCTTTGGTGTTTAGCAGTTTGATTATGGTGTGTCTCTTCAGGGGTTTGCTTTGGGTTAACCAAGCTTCATGAACATTGATATTATCTATTTCACCAAATTGAGGAATTTTTCAGGCATTGTTTCTTCAAATGTTTCTTTTGCACCAATTTCTTTCTCATGTCATGGAACTCCGATGACATGAATGCTAGACCATTTGAGATAGTTCTACATGTTTTTTGAGTTTCTGGGGTTTTTTTTCTTTAAACGTTTTCTTATCTCTTTTTCAGTTTGACTGATTTCTACCAAAAGGTAGAGATAAAAATGATTGCGGATTCCCTCTATATTCTTTGGACCACAGGATTCCCTTCTTGGTTTTTCTTTATTCTTGATGAGGATATTGGATTCTTCCATGTTTTTACCTACTCATGCCGCTGTTGTTCAGTTCCTTGGAGAATGGCAGAGAGCGAAAAAAACAGAAAACATGGGATTTTTCTCTCATTCTCCATTGGCGCCTTTTCTGGGTTTTGTGGCCAGGAAGACAAGGCTGGGCCTGGGCCTTGTGCCAGTCCACTTACAGAATTGTGAGATCCCCTTCTCCAGCTCTGGGCTCCCCTCCCACACCCTGGCTCCCCGGCCCCATTTCCTGGTTCTCTGAGTGAAAAGACAGACATTCTCTCAGATTTTTGACTACCTCCTCCATGTACAGTTCCATGACTGAACCATAATTCATGTCAGAGCCAGAAGCTAAAAGAGGAAATAAACCTGAGAAAAATCAATTCTGTATCAGTTGCTTTTCTAAGTTTGAATCACCTCTTCAGTCTGCCTGCTACTGTATACTTTTCAGAACACTCAGGTAGTTGTTTTTGTGTTTTGTCTGGAGTGTTTAGTTGTAATCAGTAGGACAGATAGGCCGTGAGGGGGTTTACTTCATTTTCGCTGGCGCTCTGAATCATCCTGTTCTGATTGTGATGGGGACGGTCTTAAATCTCTAGGTCATTTTTGTGGAGAAATACGGACATTAAACAAAATATCGAGTCTTCAAATCCTTGACCAAAGTATATCCCTTCATTTATTTATATTTTCTAAATGCCTCTAAATACATTTTGTAACCTTCCTCATAAGAGATGTTGATCATGTTTTTGTTGGATTTATTCCTAGGTATTTCATATTTTTATGTTCTTACTCATGGTACTTTTAGAAAAGCTTTTAAATTGTATTGTTTGTATAGAGAAAGACATTTGATTATTTTATATTAATTTTTTAATGGGAAAATTGCTGAACTGTTATATTTGTAATGACTTAAAATTCATCAAAATTCATCAAGTGCTTTTTCTGCATCTGTCAACATGGTAAGTTTTGTTTGTTTCTTTTCTAACTTACTAATGTGTTGAATTTTTTTTTTGATTATTCAACATTAAACCAACCTTGGGTTCCTGAAATAAACCTGACTTGAGCAAAATGTATAATTTTTTTCATTAACTTTTGGATTTGGTTTACCACTATTTTGCTTAGGACTGTATATCTCTACCCATTAGTAAGAGTGGCTTATAATTTTTCTTTTCCAAACCATCTTTTCAGGTATACATATCAAAGTTATGTTAACCTCATAAAATGAGTTGGGGAGTATACTCTTTTTAGATTTTTCTGGAACAGTCGTGTAAGATTGGATTTTTTTTCTGCTACTGATGAATAGAACTTGAAAATTGACAAGGAAGTTGATGTTTCTCACTGTTTGCATGCATGTGTGTGTGTGTATGTGTGTGTGTGTGCGCGCTCGCGTGTGCATGCACGCGCATGCCCACATGTGGGTTAATATTAGGACTGTTCATGTGTTCTATTTCTTCTTGAGGCCATTCTGGTAAGTTAAAATCTTTTAGGAATTTGCACATTGTGTCTACATTTTCAGACTTATTAGCATATAGTTATTCTTAATATCTTAGTTTTTTTTTTTAAATTTATTTACTTATTTTGAGAGAGAGAGAGAAAGAGAATGAGTAGGGGAGGGGCAGAGAGAGGGAGAGAGAGAGAATCCCAAGCAGGGTACACACCATCAGTGAAGAGCCCGATGTGGGGCTCAAACTCACACCATGAGATCATGACGTGAGCCAAAGTCAGATGCTCCATCAACTGAGCTGCCCAGGTGCCCCAATATCATAGTTTTCATGTCATATTTGAAGTTCTGTCCCTTTTTCATTTCTTACATTTAATAATTGCTTTATCTTTTAATCACTTTCATCATAAGATTATACAATTTTTTCATTTTTTTAAGAACGAACTTTTGGTTTTTGATCCTCTGTATTTTTTAATTTTTTAAAAATGTTTATTCATTTTTGAGAGACAGAGTATGAGCAGTGGAGGGGCAGAGAGAGAAGGAGACACAGAATGGACTCCAGGTTCTGAGCTATCAGCACAAAGCCTGATGCGAAGCTGAAACCCATGAACTGTGAGATCATGACCTGAGCTGAAGTTGAACGCTTAACCAACTGAGCCACCCAAGTGCCCCTGATCCTCTGTGTTTTTGTTTATTTTCTATTTTATTATTATTTCTTTGCTTCCATTAGGTTTTGGGGTTTATTTTGCTTTCTTAACTTTTAACCTCATTTATTTTTAGCAGTCCGTCACCTTAACCACATGGCAACCTTGTCACCTACCCTTATTTATTTTTAAATTGTCCTCGTTTCTAATTTATGCTGTTAAGACTACACTAGGTGTCATATGTGAGTGATGAATCACTAAGTTCTACTCCTGAAACCAATACTATGCTGTATGTTAACTAACTTGCATTTCAGTAAACGAATTAAAAACAAGAATATATAGTTCTTTTCTATGTATTGATTTAGTTGCATTTAGCCTTGATATGTATTATTGTTATTACAGTTCAGTTCAAAATTAAAAAAAAAATTTCCATTATCATTTATTCTTTGTGGATTATTTGGAAGAGTATTTCTTAATATTTAGACATATGGCATTTTTTGTCTTATCTTAAATTGAGTTCTCTCTTAATTGTCTTGTGGTCAGAGAATGTGTTCTAGAAGATATAAGTGGGATCTAGGATTGCTTACGCTTACTGGTTATTTAAACCTTTTATCATTAGGTAGTGGTCCTCTTTATCTCTGTAATGATTTTACCTTAAAGTAAAACTTGTCCAATACTAATATAGCTATTCCAGCTGTCTTTCATTAGTGTTTGCGTGATAAATTTCTCTATTGTTGTATTTTTAGTCTTTAAATGTCATTATGATTTAGATTTGCTTCTTGTAAATAGCTAATGCTGGCATTTTTTAAAATACAATCTTATAATTCTCTTATAGCTAGAGCAGTTCATCCATTTGCATTGATTATAACCACTGATATATTCAGGTTAAATTCACCGTCTTATTTTGAGCTTTGTATTTGTCTTGCCTCTTCTGTATTTTGTTTTTCCCTCATTTTCTTGATTTCGAGTGGACTGATCATTAATCGCATTCCATTTTCTCCCCTCAGTTGCTTTTGAAATGATACAGTCTCGACTTTCTTGAGGTTGAGTTTCTCTAAACATCCCAGTTATTACAACATTGGGAAGCAACTTAGTGTGAGAGACTGTGTTTCACCTTGACTTTGGAAGTGACGCCTTTCAATGTTTTAGCCTAAAAGGGATCAGAGTCCCTGACTTTGGAAGGCCCTGGGTTCTGACTTTTGTTGCTTTAGGCCTGTAAAGCCATCAACACTGCAGCTTAATTTCTCAGCTTTTCCTTTTGTATTGATCTCCGCCTAAGATGGCTTTGAGTTCTTCATCCCTGAGATTTGGTTGCTGGCAGTTTTTCACTATATTTATTAGCCCCTCAGTTCTTTTAAAGGATGTTCTTAATATTTTTATAGCATTTAACTTATTATCCTCAGTGGTAGAGAAGGCTCAATTGCTTAGTTTGCCTTTTGTGAAAGCAAAAGTCCTAAATATCCATTTGATTTTAGCAATCCTTTGATCCTTAGAACAGCCTCCAAATAGGTTTAATTATCCTTATTTGGAAGACAGCAGAACCCAAACTGAGTTAGGTCTGGTAGCTTGTATGTGGTAGAGCCAGGCTGGGAATCCCGGTCTATTGGATTATAAACCTGGCACTTATGTCCTTATACCATGCTGTCTATTTTAAAATAATTTGAATCATGTAGTAGTGGTACTTCACATGATACTTAGAAATTTTTTTTTTTGCTAGCCAAAAACATTTTTCCATTTGTTTACTGAGACAGTATTAGAAGGATGTGAATTATATAGACCTGGTACTTCTGAAAATTGTACTTTAGAGCTGTTTAAAAAAATAATAGTTTAGAATGGTAATAGTATGGTAAAATCCATCTATGACAAAGAAAAATGAGTCAATGATAATGTATGTGTGCAACACAGGGTTGTTTGCTTATAAAGTTTATTTATACTTGGTCACTTTATTTAATGAGTTGAAAAGCAAACTCCTGGTTTGAACCAATTTTGTTGAAAAACAAAAGTGTTTCAATGGGAATAAGACATATGAGATTTGAATATCAAATTTTTACTTTCATAAAACAGTATAGTAGATGTTGAGTGACTGAGTGAATCCACCCTGAGTATGTGGAGTGGCTTTTTTTCATGCACAAGAGCAAGTTCACTGTTTCATGATGCTCAGTTTTGAAGGTTAAAATCAGAATGTTTTTGGCTACAAAGAGTAGTCACAGATCTTGTTTCACATAGTAGCTAGTGAGATTTACAATACAGATCTCTAGTAGGTATGAGTTTAAAATGTTTCATTCGTGCAATTTAAAATATCTCTTCAAAATTTTCAAATATTATAAAGCAAACCAAGCAGTTTCTCACTTCTGTTGCTATGCAAAAATCTACCTAACCTACCTAACTGGCTTCACTGCATGTTTTTGGCTTCTTGGGTTGAATGAATCTTCCTTGTGGCATTGCCTCAAAGTTTGGATCTTAAGAGTCTTAGAGACTTTTCATGATGCCAACTCACGTTAAATTAACACACCTTTTTTGGGGTATGAATTGGTGATGTCAGGATGAGGGTGAGCTGACCTGGATGATTTAGGGCAAAGTTGGACATTTGCCCTCACTTAAGGTAAATCAGTCTTTTCCCGTTTGTCACATACCAGGAGAGACTAACTACTTATGGATCAGAGTGGAAAATGAAGCTAGTTATTTCTACAGCTAAATAATATGTGGGTACATAAAACACTTTATGTTGAAAAATGAGGTGTAAAGACAATAAAGCTCATGTGTCTTGAACCTGGTAGTCATCTGCTCCAGGTTTGGTCTCCTTTGCTCATTAAGTTCCTGACCCAATAGGTAGCAGGCAAAAAAACCCACCCCCAACCAAACCACACCAAAAAGCCTCTACACCAGAGTAATAGGTAAGCTGGTTTGACTTTAATGTTGAAATATGACCGCATTGAGTATCCTATTTGGGGGCTGTCATTTAAACACAACCAAGATTGGGGCACCTGGGTGGCTCAGTCTGTTAGGCGTCTGACTTCAGCTCAGGTCATGATCTCACAATTCGTGGGTTCGAGCCCTGCATCAGGCTCTGTGCTGACAGCTCCGAGCTTGGAGCCTGTTTCAGATTCCATGGCTACCTCTCTCCTGTCACACTCTGTATCTCTCTGACTCACTCTCAAAAATAAATAAAGACTAAAAAAAAAAAAAAAAACACAATCAAGATATTGCCCAAGCGAGCATATGGCTCCCCGTCAAAGATTTCATTGCTAATTAGAGATTTGTTTATTAGCTAGCTGTGATTTGTGTCTGTTTGAACACACTGGAAGACAATACCTTTTTGAAAAATATAACTTCATATTTTTAAAAAGATTTAATCTTTATTTTTGAGACAGAGAGACAAACAGTGTGAGTGGGGAAGGGGCAGAGAGAGAGGGAGATGCAGAATCCGAAGCAGGCTCCACACTCTGAGCTGTCAGCACGGAGCCTGATGCGGGGCTAGAACCCACGGACTGTGAGATCATGACCTGAGCTTAACCAACTGAAGTCGGACACATCACCAACTGAGCCACCCAAGTGCATGAGTACAACTTCATTTTTAATTAAAATGAATCTATGCTTATTATCAAAACATTGCAAATACATATACAAGAAAGAAAAATAATTGATAATTTCATAACCCAGAGGAAATAGTTAATGTTTATGCATTTACATTTAGTCTTTATGAGTATGTGTGTGTACATGTTTTTTTACACATTTTGGGATAATGCATATGCACTTTTATTTTTTTCTTTTTTCCACTTTGTCTTATAAGTATTTTATCATGTCACTAAATGAACATGCTGTAATTTAATTTGCTTGTTGTTGAATGTTTATGCTTTTCTAATCTTTCATTATCATCAATCTATATTTATATACTAATTATCTAATTGTTCTATCTCTGATTATCTCCTTTAGAGTCCTAGAGATGGAATTACTGGGTGAAAGGATACAGCACACTTTTAAATAAGCACATTTGGTACACATTGCTGAAATGCCATTCAGAAATCGTGCTGTAGTGATTTGTATTCCCACCAGCTGTGTATGATAATAATAATTTCTTTGTCCCCTAAGTCCCATACAGCAGCACTGTCCACTAGAAATATAGCATAAGCCAGGGCCGCCTGGGTGGCTTAGTGGGTTAAGCGTCTGACTCTTGGTTTCCGCTCAGGTCATGATCTCACAGTTGTGAGATCAAACCCCATATCAGGCTCTGCACTGACAGCACGGAGCCTGCTTGGAATTCTCTCTCTTCCTCTCTCTCTGCCCCCCTCCTGCTTGCTCATGTGTGCACGTACATGTGCATCTTTCTCTTTCTCTAAAATAAAAAATAAGTGGACACTTGAGTGGTTCAGTTCGTTAAGTATCTGACTCTTGATTTCAGCTCGGTCATGATCTCACAGTTCATGAGATCAAGTTCCATGTCAGGCTCTGTGCCGATAGAGTGGAGCCTGCTTGGGATTCTGTCTCTGTCTCTCTCTGTCTTTCTCTCTCTCTCTCTTTTTGCCCCTCCCATACCCATATTTCCTCTCTCTTTCTCTCTCAAAATAAATATTAAAAAATAATAAAGTGAAAAAAAGAAGAAAAAAGATAAAAAGAAAGAAAAAAAGGAAAAAAAACTATCTAAAGAAGAAATATAATGTAAGCAATACCTGTCATTTAAAATTTCTTTTCAAAAATGGTGGCCGAGGGAGGAGATGATATGCTTATTAGCTTGACTGAGGTAATCATTTTACTGTGTATATCAGATTAACACGTTATAGACCTTAAATCATATATAATTTATGTTAAAAAAAGATTTTAAAAAGTCCTAGTATGGGGCGCCTGGGTGGCTTAGCCGGTTAAGCGTCCGACTTTCGCTTAGGTCATGATCTCACGGTTCGTGGGTTCGAGCCCCACGTCGGGCTCTGTGCTGACTGCCAGCTCAGAGCCTGGAGCCTGTTTCAGTCTGTGACTCCTCTCTCTCTGACCCTTCCCTGCTCACGCGCTCTCGCTCTCTCTCTCTCTCTCTCCTAGAAATAAATAAAAAATTTTTTAAAAAAGTCCTAGTAACCACATTAAAGAGCAAAAAGAAAGTTTTAACAGTATATTTTCTTTAACCTAATATATCCAAAATATATAATTTTAACCTGCAATCCATATAAAATACTTAGTGGCATATTTTACTTCATTTCTGTGCTAAGCCTCTGAATTACACTGTATAGTTTATACTTTACAGTTCATCTCAATTTGGACAAGCCGTATTTCAAGTCGCTAGTCATGACCATAATGGATAGCATAGCCACAGAGGATCGCATTAAAACATCCCTTGCCAATTTTATCGGAGGAAAAATAACATTCCTGTGTTGATTTGAATTGCAGTCCCAATTACTAACAAGACTGCATATTTCCTCACATATTGTATTTTGGGAAATATCAACCGATGAGTTATCTCTATAGTTAGGTTGTTAACCCTTTTTATGTCAGAGCTGTAGAAAACATTCTTCCCTTTATCTGACATTTTCCCCAATTTTTTGGTGTTGAATTTTAAAGTTTCTATGTAATCAAACTTAGGTATTTTTTCTTTGTGATGTCTTTCACTGATCATATGCTTAGGAAGAATTTTCTCATTCCAAGGCAGTTAAATATTCACCTATCCTTTTTGTGGTTTCAGTTTTTTTGAAGCTCAGCGCTTATCCATCTGGGTTTTATTTTGGCTCATGGCATAGAGGTAAGGATGAAGAGTTACTTTTATTTGTTCCAAAAAATCTAACTTCCATAATACTATTTATTGAATAATCCATTCTTCTTTTTTGATTTAATTCCTTGCTAAGATTATCTGGGCATTAGGGTCCATTTTCTCTGATCTGTCCCCTTGATATTTCTTTGGTTTCTGTGTTTATGACTCCCATATTTTAATTACTATAGCTTAATGATAGATTTTAATGTCTCGCAGGGTAAGTTTCCTTTTTTCTTTTTATTTTGGTTTTCTAATATTTCATACTCACGCTTTCTTGCTTTTTCTTTCAGAGAAAATTTAGAATAATGTTGGAAAGCTCCAAACAGTCCTAATATTTTTTCTATTGGTGTCATTATTGGAAATATTTTAAAAGTACATATTATCTTGGGGACCAGTGCCATCTCCCTGGCAGCCACTCTTTCCATTCCAATACACGGTTACTGTCTCCATTATTCAGCTCATTTCTGTTGCTCAGCAATGTTTGCGAGTTTTCATCATAGAATTGCCTTATGTTTCCTGTTAGTACAATTAGAAGGTTATTTAGATTTTCTAACTGGTTATTTTTGGCTCAGAGGAAGTATTAATTTTGGAGTACTTCTCTCCTATCTAAACATTATATGGAACTCATACAATTTGGGGGAAGCTGTTTTATGAAAAGAAACTGTTATGGTAAGAAAGCCTACTAGGAGACTTAGCCTTAGTTAACAAAGGATATAGAAAGGATATGTTATTAGGCTTCGAATCAAGGATAAGTTATTCCTAAATATACATCTCTATGTTCTTCCACCTCTGGGCTCTGAGAAAACGCCCTGAGCTGTAGCACACTTTGCTTTTAAACCTCCTTTCTAATCAGAAACTTTCTGACATTCCTTTGCCCGCACCTCTGCCCCCTGCTTCCCTGGGCTGCTGAGATTTAAGTCTCTTAGGAACCACAGCTGCCTTTTTATTTCACTAACTGACTACTCTGTTTGTTTGAAGGCTGGTTTTTACTGCTATAGCAGTCATGAGCTCTTTCTGTGCCTTCTCACCACCTGATTCAATTTAGACTAAATTCAAAAGGCAGAACATGGCAAGGGTCCAGCTGCCCACCCTGGATTTTTCTGCCTCAGCAAAAGGGTCTGATCAAGAGGTGGAAATGCGGGGCTGCTGGTCTGCATTCAGCCCACACTCTCCCTCCTGTCTCTCCTCCTTAGCTCCTGCTTCGCTGATCGCTCCCCGCCCTCCTCCTCTCTGCCCCCTCTGCCTGGGCTCCTAATGGTTCTCTTACCACAAGATGGCTTTACCAAACCCTTCAGCTTCTGTTAAAGCAATCAAGCAAATCTGCTGCTGACACGGTTTTCAAAATTTTTTTCTTTAGCATAAAGTCTTCTTAAACATAAATGATTTTGAACAGTTAAAGCAGTAATCTTTTCTATAGTGACCTCATTAAATTCTGCTTTTTCTCAGCTCTGGGACCCATATGTGACAGTTAATTCTGATCACTGAGTAATTTATCTTGGAAAAATGTGTTCTATGCCATCAAAGGTGGAGGAGGTAGTAAATTTTAAAAGTAAGTTATATTAATTGGAAATACAGAATGTGAGGATACTTAGAGACACATTACACATTAGCTTCATGATAAGTTTGCACTGACAGTTGGTGAGAAAACAGTAACAGAAGCATGGTTCCATTCCATATCTATTATCATGCCTTATATGAGTTTAACATTTTATTAAGTGTCTAGTCTATTTCACAAGAATCTCTGATTTGCTAAGAGTTTGGTTGGGCCATGGGAAATATATTATTTTGGAAATGGTGTACAATCTCAGAGATTTCATCATTACTACCCGAAAGTATGAATATTGTCCCTGCTTATATGTGAATGTATATGTACGCAAGCCCATGAGGAATTCAAATCTAAAACTAAGAGCAAAGTGATATTTTAACACATCCATAACAAAACACAGACAGCTCTTTCAGCTTTTTTATTACTGTTTCTATAATTTACCGAATACTAAAATTGGTGCAGCATTATGGACATCTGATCTAATCAAACAACTGATTTTGACCTTTCTACCCTGAAGGGTACTCAACTGTTTAAAAACTAAACCAGTGACCTGGTCACACAAATGGGTATCTTTATACTTTCTCTCCTGGGATCCTAGTGTCAGATTCCCTCAGATCTATAGTAAGATACTGCATCAAGGCACATTGACAATGAGAGGCTACCTTTACTGTAGCAAACAGTTCAGTCTGGAAGTAAATTACAAAGCAGCCTCTATATTCTTCATGCAAAGGAAAATGATCATTTTTCATTTCATACATCATTTACACCATGATATACTGATTCCACAAAATCACTTGACTTTAAAAAGAACAAATGAGAAAGAAATATTCCTTTCCTAGTTCTAAATGTTCTGTACTGTGTAAAGGTGGACATGTTGCCATACATTTCATTTCCTTTGTCCTATATTTAAGGCAAAGGTAACATTTATAAGAAAGAAGAGTGTGTTAGAAACACTCTTTTTCTTCCCAGTGTTAAGTATAAAGTTCCCTTTATTGGGAGAACTGTAGATACACCTTAAATGTAGATAAAGTCAATCATGTGTGACAGACATTCCAGGGCATTTGTTCAAACTATATTAGTAAAAGTATGGCTGATTAATTCAGTAGGTACTGTTCACAGTATTTAATCTGCTTAATCCTCAAAAATTAGGAGTATGTGTCAGAAATGTTACTCAGATCCGGTATTTCATACTATTAACCTTTTGCTTAAAAACAGCTGGTATATTTCAGTAGAAATTTATGGGTCATCATTATACAGTGATATTAAGTTGGGGGGCTTTCTATTGGTTAAATAGTTCTATTGGTATTTTTCTAATTATAACTTTTAGTATGCAATCCATCCACATGACAAAAAAGAAAAAAGAAACAATACGTTTCACTAAACTTGGAGAATCATTAAAGGATGGTTGGTATAGGGGAGATTTGAGGAAAGAAAGCATAGAATTAAAATTGGAGAGCAGGAATAAGAGCTTCTGAATTAATAGAGAAGTTCATTTGGATAAACAATGGGTAAGATATGTCAGGCAAGCAGCTAATAAATATTGTGCTTAGTAACCCATTGTGTTGGTCTACATTTCATCTATTAAAGATACTTCACAGTTGCCTATGATAGCATTATGTACCCACAGTTGGATTTAGCTTTAAAACCTTTCTTTTTCTTGCCTTATGTGAAGTCAGAAAGTACTTTTGCCAGCATTTTTCATTTGCAAGTTGGCTATTTTTTTTAAAATACTCTTTAAGCTTTCTTTAGGTTTATTATTTATTTATTTATTTATTGAGAGAGAGAGAGAGAGAACGATCAGGAGAAGGGCAGAGAGATAGGGGGACAGAGGATCCAAAGTGGCCTTGTGCCAACCACAGAGAGCCCAATGTGGAGCTCGAACCCATGGATTGTGGGATAGTGACCTGAGTCAAAGTAGGACGCTTAAGCAACTGAGCCACCCAGGTGCCCCTATAAGTTGGCTGTCGGAATACCGGCTTTGTTTTGGACAAGTGAGCATGATGACTGATGGGTTCCCATCCTGCTTTCTCTGAAACAATTTCCCCTGCAAGAGGAAGTTGGGGAGCATACTTTAAACACTGTGGCTTTTATATTGGGGTCATATGGTTTTGTGTGACTCTAAGAGGGTCACAGAATGTCAGTGGGGGAAAGGTATTACACGTTGGCTATTCCAACTTCATTTTACTAATGAGGAGCCCCAAGACCCACATGTGGTGAGTCCTTGGCTTTGTCACTTACATAGCTAGCCCTTCCTCCTGGATTGTAGTTGGGTGGATAACTGCTTTTCTCCCCGCTAGACCATGGGCAAGTTGAGAACCGGTATTTCATATTCCTTGCCTTGATGCTTCCTGTGACACCTTCGTAGGCGCTTGCATGCAGTAGACACTCAAGAAGAAATATTTGTTGAGTGCATACAAAATGAATACTTAGTAAAGATGAATTTTACAGGCCACTAAACTTAGACACTGAAGTAGTATAACAATTTTTTGTATAACCCAATTTAGCCTCTATTTTGAATTCCTTCTCAGCTCTAAAGAAGAAAACTTAATTTTGCCAATTCAAGTTAATTTTGTAGCCTCAGGTTTTTGCAGCTGATTTGGAATGAATACACAGTCAATTGAGGGTTCTTTTCCCCACCATCTGTCCACAATGGCACTTAGGTCTGATGCTCTCACTTAAGTGTATCTGACACTTTTTATGCATCCCTTTAGATCCTCTTGCTATTTCAGCCACCAATGTGGGGACCAATTTGTCACCAGCTTGGCCTTATTGAAGCTGAAGCGTGAGATGTTTCAGAAATCACTCAGAGCCTATCCGTGTACAATACAGCAATGGGGAGTTCGTGCTCAGTGGGGCAAAACTTTGAACCATGGGCCTTGGGGCTAGCTGATAATTGCTTCCCAATTTTATCCCCAGGAAGATGGATTTCATGTGGTCTCTCAGACATTCCATTAGACCAAGCAGGCCTTTACCTTTTGCAGTGGCTAACTGTATTCTGAATTCATAATCATTCTTGTTTTGGTTCTGCTCTTTGCTTTATTTCCCTGTACCTCATCCTTAATCCCTGGGCTCACACTCCCAGGTAGAGTCTCTGTGTCAGGCTTTCCTTCCAGGGGACTTGGGCTAAGACATGGTGGGGTGCATAGCGGGCCCTAGGATGGCATCCGCCCATGCTGCCCTGAAATGTACTTATTCCTGTCCTGTGTGTAGTCATCCTCACCCCTCCGTCCTGCTATGTGCTGAACTGTTTCATTCCCGTCAGTTCCCATCCCTAGACTTAAAGTTCCTGTACTATCAGCTGAATGGCCTTTCATTGAAGTTCTAAGGCCCTTCCAGATCCATGTCACTGTGGGCCGCAGGGGACATAGGAGATGTCTTCCATATGCCATGGGGATCTGTGAGGATTCTGTGAGGCCTCTCTGCCTAGGATGAATCCATCTTTCCTTTCCTCTCCTAACCTGTGATGGTTTGAAGATGTCTCTGTGAGTCTTTTTGCCTCCCAGAGCAATAGTTAGAGGAGAGGGGTCTTCTTAATCTGGATTCCAAAATTTCTCTGGAAGCTTTATCACCTCCTGCTCCTGACTGGTCTAGGAGACCTCGCCAATACCTATTGGGCATTTTTCTTGGACCACCTCTCCCCTACTCTATACCCACCCTATTACTCACATGAAATCTTTAAAAAAGATTTTTACATTTTTTACATTTATTTATTTTTGAGAGACAGAGTGAGACAGAGTGTGAGCAGGGGAGAGGCAGAGAGAGAAAGAGACACAGAATCTGAAACAGGCACCAGACTCTGAGCAAGCATTCAGCACAGAGCCTGACATGGGGCTTGAACCCACGAACTGTGAGATCATGGCCTGAGCCGAAGTCGGTCACTCAACCGACTGAGCCACCCAGATGCCCTGAAATCTTAGACATATCTGGATGGGAGGGGTGAAATTCATCCTGAGAGAGGAATATTATTCTTTTCCTGTAGCTTAGATCAAGGCTTTGTCATCTGAGGCTCAAAAGACATAGGCTCTTATAACTCAAAGAAAATATTTCCTCTAAAGGCAATTGTTTCTAAAATTCAGAAATTCTCCTGGGAAATTCAGAAACTCAGTACTGGTCACTTTTTTGCTTTTATATTCCTGTCCTAACAACCTGCCCTGGGGCAATGAAGTCTCTGATGCCCTAGCTGCCTGTGCTAGGAGAGGACCTGGGGTAATCACAAAGTGGCAAATCAGTTAGCAATCATTTAATGTTTCATGATATTATCATACCACTAACATAAGCCTGTGCATGGCTGAAATTAAGGGTAATCTTAGGTAAAGGTTTTCTTTGGCATAGCTACCATTCCCTGGCTCAGTAGTACCCTTCTTTCCTCTTTGTGCCCAGACCTCCGTGTTTGACTTCATTAAGATGCTCTAAGTAGTCATGCTTAGAGTAGATGCTCTAAGGTAAATTTTATGATATTCCTGAAAGCAAAGTATGCTTTTTTTTAAATAGAGGCATTGCCTTGCAGTTTTGTTGAACTGCACTCAGACTAAACTACCAGTTCGATTTCTATTGCAGGTTACCCCTGGGGCGGGGGCAAAAGGATTGATTAACCAGACACTGCTATGCCTTAGGATAGAGCATTCCTTTTACTAGGTTCAGAGACCTTTCTCTCTTTTCTTCTCTATGTATTCTCTTTTTAAAATTGAGATATAATGAGTTCGCCTTTTTATACAGTTCAGTGCTTTTTAGTATATTTATAGATGTGCACCGATCTCGACTATCTAATCCCAGCATGTTTTCATCGCCACGAAAAGGAACCTCGTACCTATTAGCAGTCATTCCCTGTCCTCGCTCTACCAGCTCCTGACACAGCACTAATCTAGTGTCTGTCTCTATAGATTTGCCTATCGGGACATTTTATATTAGTGAAATCATACAACATATGGTTTGCTGTGTCTGGCTTCTTTCAATTAGAAACATGTTTTCAAGTTTTATACATGTTGTAGTGTTTAGCAGTCTGTCATTTTTTTTTTAAATCTGCCTTATTGAAGCATAATTGACAAGTAAAATTACATATATTTAAAGTATACAATATGATGATTTGATATACATATGAAATTATTGCCAAAATCAAGTTCCTTAACATATTCATCACCTCACACAGTTACCATTTTGTGTGTGAGTGTGTGTATATGGTGATAACACCTAAGATCTACCTACTCTCAGAAAATTTCAAGTATACAGTACAGTATTATTAATTACAGTCACTATGCTGTATATTGGATCTCCAGAACTTAGTCCTCATTTTCCCCATCTCTTTAAATTAAATTTTATTTGTTTCAAGCTCTATTGACATATAACTGACATATGAGATTGTATAGTTTAAGGTGTACAATGCATCGACTTGATACACTTACATATTGCAAAATGATTACTACTGTGGCAATAACCAATCTCTCCATTGTGTCACATAATTACCATTTCTTTTGTGTAGTGAGAACACTTAAGATCTATTCTCTTAGTAACTTTCAAGTTTATAGTACAGTATTATTAGCAATAATCACCCTGCTGTACACTAGATCCCCGGAACTTATTAATTTCATAACAGTGAGTTTATACCTCTGATAACCACTACTCTACTCTCTGTTCCTACCAGTTCAACTCTTTTATTTCATTGTTTTTAGAAGTTTTTATTTATTTGAGAGAGAGAGAGACAGAGACAGAGACAGAATGAGGGGTGGAGAGGCAGAGAGAAAGGGAGGTAGAATCCCAAGCAGGCTCCACACTATCAGCACAGAGCCTCATGTGGGACTCCAACTCATGAACCATAAGCTCATGACCTGATCCGAAATCAAGAGTCAGATGATTAACCAACTGAACCACCCAGGTGCCCCAGAGATCAGTTCTTTTAGATTCCACATATAAGTAATATTATACTTGTCTTTGTCTGACTTATTTCACTTAGCATAATGCCCTCCGGGTTTATCCAATAGATCACAAATGACAGGATTTTTTTGTTTCTTACGGCCAAATAATATTTGGTTGTGTGTATCTACCACATTTGCTTGATCCACTCATCTGTTGATGGACACTTGTTCCCCCCCGCCCCATGTCTTGGCTGTTGTGAATAATCTGCAATGAACATGGGAGTGCAAATATGTCTTCAAGATATTGATTTCATATCTTTCAGGTATACATACCTAGAGGTGGGATAGCTCAATCATGTGGTAGCTCTATTTTTAATTTTTTTTTTTTTTTAGTAACTGCAGTACTGCTTTCCAACATGGCTGTACCAATGTGCATTCCCACCAACACTGAATAAGCGTCCCCTTTTCTCCACACCCTCGCCAACACTTCTTATTTCTTGTCTTTTTCAGAGTAGCCCATCTAACAGGTGTGAGGTGATACCTCATTGTGACTGTGGTTTGCATTTCCCTGATGATTAAGGATGTTGAGCATCTTTTCATGTACCTGTCAATAATCTGTATGTCTCCCTTAGAATGATGTCTATTCAGGTCCTTTGGCTTTTTTAAAAACTGGATTATTTGTTTTTAATTATTTTATTTTATTTTTGCTATTAAGCTGTATAAATTCATTATATACATATATATATATTTAAGTTTATTTATTTTGAGAGAGAGAGTGTGTACACACATATGTATGTGTGCAAGTGGGCGATAGGCAGAGAGCAAGGGGGAGAGAGAATTCCAAGCATGCACTGTCAGCACAGAACCCAACATGGAGATTGATCCCACAAACCACAGGATCATGACCTGAGTTAGAACCAAGACTTGGATGCTTAACTGACCGAGCCACCCAGGTGCCCCATTTTCCTTATGTATTTTGGATATTAACACCTTATCAGGTATATATGGTTTGCATATGTTTTCTCCCATTCCATAGATTTCCTCTTAGATTAATTTTGTTGATTATTTCCCATGCTATACATTTGCTTTTTCTTTTGATGCAGTCTCACTTGCTCATTTTTGCTTTTGTTGCCTGTGCTTTTAAAGGTATTGTGCGAAAAATCATTATCAAGAGCAATATCAAGGAACCTTCCCCCTATGTTTCCTTCTAGGAGTTTTAAGGTTTCACATCTTACATTTAAGTCTTAATTCATTTTGAGTTAATTTTTCTGCTTGGTGTAATATAGGGGTCCAATTTCATTCTTTTGCATGTGGATATCCAGTTTTCCCCATCCCGTTTATTGAAGGGACTATCTTTTGCCCATTGTATATTCTTAGCACACTTGTCAAAGATTAGTTGACCTATATATATGGGTTTATTTCTTGGTTCTCTATTTTTGCCATTGGTCCATATGCCTGTGTTCCTGCCAGTATCACACTGTGTGGTCACTTTATCTTTGAAATATAGTTTGAAATCAGAAATTGTGATACCTCCAGCTTTGTTCTTTGTTTTCCAGATTGCTTCTGCATTTGGGGTAGTTTGTGGCTCTATATGAATTTTAGGATTGTTTTTTTATTTCTATGAAAAATACCATTGGAATTTTGCATTGAATCTGTTGATCACTTTGGATAGTATGGATGTGTTAACAATATTAATTATTCAAATACGTGAACACAGGATAGCTTTCTATTTATTTGTGTCTTCATCCGTTTCTTTCATCAGTGTCTCATAGTTTTCAGTGTACAGGTCTTTTACCTGCTTGGTTGAATTTATTTCTAAGTATTTAGTTATTTTTGGTACACTTGTGAATGGGCTTATTTTCTCAATTTCTTTTTCAGGTAGTTCATTGTTAGTGAAACGCAACTGATTGTTGTATGTTGATTTTGTAACCTACAGCCTTACTGAATGTGTTTATTAGTTCTAACAACTTCCTGTTGGAGTGCTTAGGGTTTTCTATGTATAAGATATTATTTGCAAATAGGCATAAGTTTACTTCTTTTCTAATTTGGATGTTTTTTTTTTCTTGCCTAATTGCCCTGACTAGGACTTCCAGTATTATACTGAACATGAATGGTGAGAGTGGGCACCATTTTCTTGTTCCTAGTCTTAGAGAAAAAGCTTTCAGTACTTTACTATTAAAGCTGTGGGTTTGTCATATATGGCCTTTATTATGTTGAAATACATTCATTCATTCTATACCCAATTTGTTTTTGTCATGAAAGGATATTGAGCATTTTCAAATGCTTCTTCTGCATCTATTTAGATGGTCTTTTGATTTTTATCCTTCATCCTGTTGATGTAGTATATCACATTTATCGATTTTTATATGTTGAAACATCCTTGCATCTCAGGGATAGATTCCACATGATCACGGCATATGATACTATTAATATGTTGGTGACCTCGGATTGCTAGTATTTTTTGAGAATTTTTGCATCTGTGTTCATCAGGGTTATTGTACTGTAGTGTTCTTATAATGTCCTTATCTGGCTTTGGAGCCAGGGTAAGGTGGGCCTTGTAAGATGAGTTTGGAAGTGTTCTCTCTTCAAGCTTTTGGAGGATATTGAGAAGTTTCTGCATTAGTTTCTGTAATTATTTGGTGGCACTCACCCATGAAGCCATCTGGTCCTGAGCTTGTCTTTATTGGGCTCCCCACATCTGGGTGGGGCCACCTGCTGTACCCTGTCATCATGTGGGGTTGATGGCTGTGCTCTGATCAGGTGGGGCTTTGGGATGGCCTCCACAGTGGGTCTGCTGGGCAGAACATCTCACTATGCTCCTGGCCAGATGGGTCTGTCTGCTTGGCTTCGTGGATGGACAAAGCTGATGGCTGGGCATTCTGGCCAGGTGAAGCTGCTGGCAGTGATGTGCAGTATCATCACCAAGATCTGTGCACTGGTTGCTATTAGCCCCGGCCCCCTTCTTTGTTCCCAGATGACTCCAGGTAGTCCAGCCCTGCCGAGTCCCCAGTGATCCCCATGTGATGAAACTAAAACTCATGTTGTGGGTTGTGCCTGGGAGCCCTGGGGAAGCTAGCTATCTGCCTCAGGCTCTCTTTTCTTCATTGGAGAAGTAACAAGCCCAGAAGATCCCTCTAGATGTGGAAGTGTGTTGGCCTGGTGTAGAGACAGTGTGGTCAAAGTGAAATGGCTCCTCTCACCCTTCTAATGTGGCTTTTCGTAGGTTTTTGTTCTAAGGGAGTGCTTCAGCCTCACTCGCAGGTTCTAGGATTTTCACAAAGGTATTCTTTTCTGTCGATAGTTGCTGTGTATTTCTGTGAGGGTGACTAGAGCCAGGGACCTTCTATCCTACCATCTTGTTGCTGTCATTCCTTTGTCCTTCTTTATGGGTGGAAACTATTCCACTGTATGGCTCTAACGACATTTTGTGTGTCCATTCACCAGTTAGATATTTAGGTTGTTTCTATCTTTTGGCTATTTTTAGAAATGCCCCTGTGAATATTTATATGCAAGTATTTGTTTGAACATCTATTTTCTAAAGTTTTTTTTTTAACATTTATTATTGAGAAACAGAAAGAGACAGAGCAGGAGCAGGAGAGGGGCAGAGAGAAGGGGAAACACAGAATCCAAAGCAGGCTCTAGGCCCTGAGCTGTCAGCACAGAGCCCAACACAGGGCCTGAACCCACAAACCGCGAGATCATGACCTGAGCTGAAGTCAGACGCTTAACCAACTGAGCCACCCAGGCGCCCCAGAATATCTAATTTCAATTCTTTTGGGATATACCTAGGAGTGGAATTGCTGGGGCATATGGTAACTTTATAGTTAACTTTTGAGGAACTGCCCAGCTGTTTTCCTAAGAAACCGTACAATTTTACTTTCCGATGAACAATGTCTGAGGGGCTCCAGTTTCTCCACATCCTCACCAACACTTGTTCTTCCTATCTATTCATAAGTTTTTATAATACATCCCTTATAATTTAGAACCATAAGCATGCTCTGTGCTTTTCATTAAAAGGCACACATCTTATCACTTACTGTATTTATTTAAGATTTTATGAGGTTCAAGAGCATATACATGGTTTCTTACAGGTAAAACTTTGTAAGAGTTCCTGTTTGCTAGCGGGGGGTATCTGCTGCTACTAGGCAAAAGGAAGGTTTATCAGTGTTTTTGTACATATGGAAAAGTACCTATGTTTTGTTTATCCCCAAACATATTCTGCTAAAGAGTCATCTTCGCTCTCTCACATTCAACCCTTTGAATTAATGCAGCTGAAATCTTGGATAAATATAGAAAATTTACATGGTCCTAACAATTGCATACCAGCTTTTTATTGTGATTTAAACAAAGACAAAATATCATGTGCAAAAACAAACAAAAAATAGTTAGTCAGGCATTGTTGTTTCTAAAGATGGAACCCAACCTCCAAAGCTAGAGATTTTTCCTCTATTTATAAACCTATGTGGAAATGTCATTGCTAATTTTAAAGAGTTGAAGCCTGAGTTGTTGGATGGTTGTTGGGTAGTTTTAGATAAGCATTTGAATTTAGATTTCTAAAACAAACTCAAACTCTGAATCTGAAAATAGTTTCTTATTATGTATAATGTACAGTGCTTGGGATATAAAAATGTTTGAAATTAAAGCTTTATATAACAGTGATTTTAATTTCTTTTTTTTAGAGGGAGAGAGGGCATGCGTGCGCATATGCGCACAGTCACAAGCAGGGAAGGGGCAGAGGGAGATGGAAAGAGAATCTTAAGCAGGCTCCATGCTAAGCATGACGCAGGGCTTGATCAAATGACAGTGAGATCATGACCTGAGCTGAAACCAAGAGTAATACACTTACCCGACTGAGCCACCCAGGCAACCCTTTTTTTTTTTAATTTGCCAGTTTAATGGGGGTATTTTGGAAATACTAATCTATCACATCTCCCACCCCACCACCTCCAAATCATGTCTCCAGTAGCCATTACACCATTGCACATCTGGGAATCATGGGTGGGGGGGGGCATCTTCTCCCCTATTATACCACATAGCCATTTAACCACCTAGGAAGGAGAAGGGTTGACAGGATAGAGGAAGTAGAAAGCCCACTCTGCATTAAATAGCCTACCTTTTGCTGCTAGTAGCATCTAGATTGTTTTCCTTTGGGGCAGCACCTACTGTATGAGCTTTCTTTCCAGCAGAGAAGCTGGAAATACCCGATACTTGCTTTGCTGTGGTCCTTTGAAGTCAGGGTTTTTCGAGTCCCATTGCCCCAGACCTTAAGTGGCAAACTAAAGAAACCAAACTGGGATTCTGTAAAATCCATTCTGGCAGGCCTAGTATTGATGTGGTGGCAGCCACATCCATTGTCCAGTGTCAGTGTTGTTGCTCTTAATCATGATACCTCTCTGTTTTGTTCTTTAGCCCTTCTGGAATCTGTGAGCTACCCATTTTCCAGGAATAAATTCATTTTATGTTCAATATAGGCAAAACTGTTTTTGTTGCTTAGAGTTAAGACTCCTAACAGGTACACTCACCCCTCCCTGTCCCTGGTGAATTGAGGAAAAGAGAAGAGATCAGACATATGGGAATCAGATAGTGTTTCACCTGTGTTTTAGATTCACATTTCCAACCTGGGGTTGAGGGGAAAGCCTAATCAAGAAAAACCATTTACTCTGCTTCTCAAATTTGGGAGGTCTTGCAAGGTATTTCCATGGCCACATGGAACAGCCACATCAGAGTAAAACGAGCAGCACAGGATGGTTAGAAAGAAGGTCTAGGTAGATTCCTCAGTTTCCAGGTCTTCCGTGTTGTAGAGAAAACTTCTAGAGGTCCCCCCATATCCTGAGGAGGGGAATAGAATGTAACTGATAGTGCTTGATGGTGGACTTATGAAGGGGATCCCCAAAAGTGGGACAAGATGATCTTGTAGTTGAGGACTGCAGGACAGACCGACTGGGTCAGGGATGCAGTAAGAGAAGCAGCCAGATCTCCAGGTGGTAAACTAAGCCAATGAAGTGAGGCCAAGTTAACAGGACAATTGGGCCCTTTCTGAGCAGAGAGAAAACAGGCCATTAGTTTCCATCCATAGTCCAGTTGGTTGAACAATGACAAGGAACAACTACTACTCTCCCACAGAAGCCACTGGAGACTGTGGGACATAGTTATTATGGGGCAAGATAGAAAATAATGTCCCATCTTAATAGGGAATAGACGTTCCTTCTATGATGTTGAAGGGAGACTTGGATAGAACTCTATGATCATTGCTGCCAAACTCGTTTCAGCTCAGATAAAACAAGGTGTTGCTAGTTGACTTGTGACCTTTTAGGAAGTTTGCTTATGAAAATGAACTTCCTGTTCACTGAAATGTGGCTTGTTGATGTTGAGATCTTTGCTGAAAGAACTTTTTTTCTGCCTCTACATTAGGTCAGAGTTTCTCAGAAATATTTGTCATTAGTCAATATTTATATTTTTTGTTCCCATAAATTGTTGTGCTTTGTTAATATACTAAAATTTGAATAGAGGACCCCAAAGCAAATTGCCTAGCATATACATGATACTCTCATCTCCCAGTGTTCAGTCTAAGAAATTAGCATTTCCCTTACTCACTTGGACCAGACAGCATGGTTTACTTCAAGTATTCAAACCCTATGTGGCATCCAGATCCCCTGACCCTGGTGACCAGGGAGGCATCGTAAGAACCAAATGGAGAGTGGAAATCAACATTACTATTACAACATTTTGATTGATATGACTCACCCATTTATATCCATTCACACTGCCTGATTCATGGCCAATTCTTATAGTTAAAGGAGCTGATGTAGAGAGGGATGCCAAGGAATTTCCCTAAGGCAGAGATGGAGTTAGAACTTATTAATAAGTCTTTTACCTGCTGTGAGTGAACTTGTATTTGCTGGAGATACCCATTATCATTTTAATTTCATGCCTGTAGGATTAGTTAGTCCATTTAGGGAATTAGTGGTGCTGTAACCACTCCACAGTTCTAAAATGACATTGTACCAAGAAGGACCTAATATAAATTATTTGGTTCAGTTGATGATATAATTTGAAAGACCTTTTGCTGTACTGTCACCTATTTGAACACTTTTATTTATTAAAAAAATTTTTAAGTTTATTTATTTTGAGAGAAGAAGAGAGAGAGAGAAAGTGGGGATGTGGCAGAGAGAGAGGGAGACATAGGATCCGAAGAAGGCTCCACGTTGACAGCAGAGAGCCCAATGTGGGGCTCGAACCCACGAACACATAAGATTATGACCTGAGCCACCCAAGTGCCCCATATTTGAACACTTTTGAATGAGATCCTGTACTTTCCCAGAGTACCAAAATGTATTAAGGTTTGTATGTATGTATAATAAGTATTCTCTCAATTCTCTATATCTAGGGACAATGGTATTCAATCAGCTTGATATAAAGATAGCCCGAGGTTAGGGATAAAAATGAAACTTTCATAGATTTACATTTTAGAAACTTCATGCTATTGCCAAGAAAAACATAAATAATCAAGCTGACTGGATTCTCCTAAATACATTAGGAGATGTGAACTTGCCATTTATAAGATGAAAGTATATGAAAAAGTGACATACTATTAATGATTGAACTGTTATTATTAGCCATGATTAAAATTTTGATAGAAATTGTACAAAGACAATATGAAATTAGCATGACCTTAATTTTTGAAGTATGATCAATTTAAATGTCATTGTAGAGCATTTAAGATTCTTCTCTTTATATCTGTTATAATTATGAGAAAGCAATTGAAAATCATAATACTTTAACTTCCATTTTACAATAGCTAAATTTATACAGTAATTATATCACTTTTTCTTATATGTATAATGACTCTCAAATATTATTTAACAGGCATTGTCTAAGTAATGCTAATATGAACTTAGATGTATTCAGGGTGCATGCTTATACAGATAACTAAATGCTATTGCTGCAAAGCCTATTTGTTTACTACCTTAGATTAGTTTTTATAAGATAGGCCCCGAGGCAATTATAAAAGTGATTTATATTTAAAAAAAAGTCTAGACTAGTATGAATATAATAAAATCCAATCGTTGTTATGGGCTGAATCGTGCCCCTCCTTCAATTCCTATGTTGAAGTCCTAACTCCCAGTACCTCAGAGCGTGACTGTATTAAGGTTTTTTTTTTTTTTTAATTTTATTTCTAGGAGAGAGGAGAGAGTTGAGACAGCGTGAGCAGGGGAGGGTCAGAGAGAGAGGGAGACACAGACTCTGAAATAGGCTCCAGGCTCTGAGCTGGCAGTCAGCACAGAGCCCGACGCGGGGCTCAAACCCACGAACCGCGAGATCATGACCTAAGCAAAGTCGGACGCTTAACCGACTAAGCCACCCAGGCGCCCCTGGCGATAGTTTTTAAAGAGCTAATTATGTTAAGATGGGGTCATTAGGATGAGCCATAATCCAATATAGCTGGGGTCATTATAAGAAGAAGAGATTAGGACACGAGACAATGGAGGGAAAACCATGTGAAAAATACAGATATAAGATGGCCAGCTGCAAGCCAAGGAGAGAGCCCTTAGAAGAAACCAACCCCTCCGGCACCTTGATCTCAGACTTCTAGCCTCTGGAATTATAAGAGGACGCATTTTTGTTGTTTGATCCACCCAGTCCATGGTACTTTATTATAGCAGCCTTAGCAAAGTGATATGGTTATATATAGAGAGTTGTCATTTGTGTATATTCAGTTGCAGGGACCCCATTACTGATAGTGTATATGGCCTTGCAGCTGCTAAATTTGGTCCAAGAAGCAAGACAACTTAGTGTTTTCAATTATTCTCAAATGGAAGACCATAGACTATATATATTATTTTGCTGTTGTGGAGTAATACCGGGGTGTAAAAGGGCAGCGACAAAGAATAATCCAGCTGGTTTCTCAACTCTGAAAGTCCACTCCATGAGGAGAGTGTCATCAAATTCTGCTCTTTATGCGCTCTCTGTAAGCCCAGCCTCTCTCTCTCTCTCTCTCTCTCTCTCTCTCTCTCTCACACACACACACACACACACACACACACACACACACACAGTGTCGGCACTTTTCAACCTCAGTTCTATAGCAGCAGAGTCATCAGTTGGCTACGTGATAGAATATAAACATTTCAGAAATTCTAGATCTTGAAAATTTTGAGCTCCCATATATCCTTTCTGAAGAAGCTGTTAGAGGCTGTTTCCCACCAAATGAGAAAGAAAAACGTGGGCTTGACAAAACAGGCAGCCTTGGAAAGGGGTGAAGAGAATTCCAGGAGGATGCTGAGCAGAACCCCAGGAGGACAGCTGGGCCTCAGGTCTAACTGCTCCTGATGATAACAGTTTGCCTCAAGATCAGCTGCCACCACTCTGTCTTCTTTCTGAAGACGGAGTACCCAGGTGAGCCTCACCCAATGGCTTCACAGATGCTGGTAAATTTCCTGCTCTGCTGTCCAGAGCCTTCTGCCTGGGTCCACCAGCGACTCCATTTCGTCCCACAGAAGTGTTCTGTTCTTTGTCCACGATGAACCTAAAGGCAAAAAGTACAGAGCAGCCCAGCTTCCCGACCGTATCCCTGTCCAACCTCCAGTACCAGACCACATCACAGTCCTGTCAGACGTCCTAGGTGTGGGGAGCTTTTTGTTGCCTGGTTCTCACTCATAACCTCATTCCCATTATTCCAGAAAGGGCTCTGGTAAACTCTCAGTGGAGTCCGAGTTGACACTCTATTCAGCACATCTCCTCTTGAATTTCTTCATCTAACAATGGTAACATCGCCTTTTCTTTAGAGCTTCCTAGGTTTGCACTTCGTCCTTGGCTTTTCAAACAAAGTAGTGTGTGGGAGGAGAGAGGAACATGTTATAAGGGAGGGACTCACAGGTCTTTTAAACTATCGGTAAGGCTCAGTTTCTCCACCTGGGTGTTGGGTAGATTTGGCCCATGAACTATAATTTGCCAGTACCTCCAAATTGCACACACATATTTTATATAGTCTTATGAATGTATAAGGATGCCATATAAATGTATAAGGATGCCAGTGTTCACCCCCTGGTTGCTATGGTCTGAATATTTGTGTCATTGCCACCATAGATTTTCATATGTTCCAAGGTAATGGTATGAGAGAGTTGGGACCTCTAGGAGGTGATTAGGTCATAAGGGTGAAGTCCTCAGGAATGGGATTAGTGTCCTTCTAAGAGGCCTCTGAGAGCTTCCTTGCCCCTTCCACCATGTGGAGATAAAAAGGAAAATCTGCAGCCCAGAAGAGGGCCCTGACTTCACAATGTTAACACTCTGGTCTTTGGGCTTCCAGCCTTCAGAACCATGAGAAATAAATATCTGATGCTTACAAGCTACCCAGTCTGTGGTATCTTGTTCCAGCAACCCAAGTGGACTAAGACAAGTAAATTTCAAAAATGAATTTTTAGTTCTTTCCTCTTTCTATGTGCTTCTTCCCTTCTTTTCTTTTATCTTTTAGTGTGATCTGTTGTCGTATTGCCTTAGGGTTGTGATTTCTGGCATATACCCTTACAGTAGATGGGTACTGGATTGGGAATCAGGAAAACTCACTCCTACTTGACACCTCTTCCACTGACTAGTAGTTAAATAGTTAAGTGAAAATTCCTTCCCTCTCCCTGGCCTCAGTTTCTTCCAATGTGGAATGAGAGATTTGGACCAAGTGGTTTCAGAGGCCAATTTACAACTCAAGTAGTTCACTTTTTCATATGTCTTACTATGATTCAATTTCAGACATTTACTCATGTACTTCCTAGCCCCCACCAATCCCACAAGCATAGCTTAGGTCATGCATGAACATTTTCTTGGTTATTTCCATCTCGGTGTTCTAGGTGAGAGGATTCCTATTCTAATCAGTGTTTTAGATCTTAACATTCTGGGGTTGTCAGGAAGTCGTTTTTTTTTTTTTTTTTAATATATTTTTTTAATGTTTTATTTATTTCTAGGAGAGAGAGAGAGAGACAGCGTGAGCAGGGGAGGGTCAGGAGAGAGAGGGAGTCACAGACTGAAACAGGCTCCAGGCTCTGAGCTGGCAGTCAGCAGCTCAGAACCCACGACGCGGGGCTCGAACCCACGAACCGCGAGATCATGACCTAAGCGAAAGTCGGACGCTTAACCGACTAAGCCACCCAGGCGCCCCTAGTCGGTTGTTTTTTTAACTGCACAGTTGAACTCCCAAGTGAAGAATAGAGACTTAGTAATTGTACTGTCTTCAGAAAAGAATTACAAAATCTATCCAGAATCTGTCATAATATCCTAATGGTGTTGGTTGCATTATAAATTAAAGACTTGTCAAGTAATCCATTATAGAAATGCAATTTTTTAGGTGTTTATAAATCCCACAGTACTGATACTTTTCGTACAGGTTGTCAACTGCAGTATAAAATTTTATTTCTATAGGTTTAGATTTACAGATGAGTATTAGCAATGAGAAGATATAGCCTATAGTTCATTGGTAGAGAGCTGGACCAAACCCAGTGAAGAGTGAATGGTCCTTGATGATAATTCATCTCTAAAGATGAAGATATCTGCCCAGGCTACCTAGGTAGTAGCTTGGAGGCAGCACATTTAAAATAAAATGTACAGCACCCTTATGAAGGGATCAATGACAGTCCATTTTTTTCCAATAAATGAAAATTTAAAAACATATCAAATGAGAAGATTGAGCATAATTAGCTTTCTATGCTCTCCAGTCTTTGAGGTGATTATCTCAATGAGAAAAATCTTAATGTAATAAATTCCACATATATGCATCAACTGGCTTCCATTTCTTAGTTCCAGCAAATGCATAGGAAATGATTGCAAATTCAGATTCCACTTTACGTAGTACTGTGAGATGTAGACTAGGAAAATGAAGGCATTTTCAGAGAAGAAAAGCAATTCATCCCATTGGGCTGGACTTGTCAGTGGTGGCCTAGAAAAGTACCAATGCTTAGGGAGAGTGCAGATATCATGATGTTCTCATTTCTACCCTTTTCCTCACTCTGCCTCCATGATCTTCTGGTAAGCCTGGAACAGGGCCCTGCACATATTAGCTGCTCAGTAAAGATTTGGTGACCTGAATTCTCTTTATATAGCCCTTTTTTGTTCTTCAGAGGAGCATCTCCTCAGCTTGAGTAGCAGTCATAAAACAAGTCAAAAAGAGCATGGCTGTCTAGGTTAGAATGTAATCCTAAATACTTTACTGAAGCGAGGTGATTCAACTTCAATGTGCTGATTAGAGTTCCTACTATGTGTCAGAAACGAGGGAAGAGTAAATGAAGCTCCAGATTTTGAAGTTGTGAGAAGTATATTTCAGTTCAATTCTATTTTATTCCATTATAATAAATAGATATTTATTAAATGTATACTTAGAGCCAAACTATGCCAGGCATTGATTGTCAATTACTCTTCAAAATAGCATGGCACAAATGGGGTTTTCATTTTACCTGTTTTGTAGATGAATTTTGAGGCTCTAGAGAGGTTGTAAGCCCTACCAAGATGATCCTACAAATAGTGACATATAAGGTGGGAGTGAAGTATAAGTTTCTTAGATAAACCTGGTTTGACCACTACCCCTACCTAATCTAGGCCACACCCCTTCCCATTTGTTTGTTTGTTAATTGATTCATTCACCCAACATTTATTAAGCATTTAGTTTATGTTGGGCAATGTGCTTGGTACAAGGGATTCAGCTGTGAATGACACAGACACAGCTCTTGCCCTTATAGACTTCGGGTCTAGAGGGGAAGACAAGCATGAATCAAGCAATTATAATGAAGTATGACCACAATAGGTGGTGCCATAGGACTAGACTAGGGGGCCCTGAGAGGCCACTCCCTAGAAGAGGTGGTGCGTAAGCTAGCTGAGAAGGAAAAGATGAATGGAAGGTCCCGGGACTAGGGGGAGGAACATAGGAGTAGGTTACACATGTTGCTGGATGTCTCTGTGGAATTGTTGATGGTGACAAACTGCTGTTTTTAGCCATTTCCTCCCCACTTTTCCATCCCCCACTTCAAAGCCTTCATAAGTCATCTAATGCTATCCTACTTGGCCACAGGGGAGCCAGGTATAAGGATTAATGACCCTATAGGAAAATGCTCCCAACTTAATTAATCAACAAAGGCTCACCCTTGGCCAGGTCCATTCAGGAGATTATACAACCTATGTTCACTTGGTTCTTATATACTGTTAATATTCTTATATACTGTTATATAAGTATATTCTTACATACTCATTCTTATATGAGATGTTTAAAGACCTTGCTAGGGAACAAGTTTAGGAGAACTGGGCATAGGATTGAAGAGATGGTTAGCAATACAGCTGTTTACTAAACACGGCAGCTTTTCTTCTAAGCTTTTCAGTCTATGTGAATGTGGATAGTGTGGGTGATGTGTGACTATATCTTTTCATCTCTCTTATGCGAGCCAATATTCACTTACCTCAACCTTCATACTTCATACTTCCTCTTTGTGTTATTTTCCTTTCTTTTTATTCAGATTTTATCTTTGTCCCTAAGAGCCAAAGAAACTAATGATTACTACAAGAGCAGCCTAGTCAGCAAATAGTCTCCTGTCTTGTTAGTGATTTTCCAGAAGCTTGAAATTGCACTTTGTGTGTTAGGGGCTAAAGATGGTTTAAAAAATAAGAAATTATTTCTGAAATCTTTGAATAGTCTTGAAAAACACCGTTGTCTCTCTGTTAAAATGTTACTAGGTTTCTGACATGATCCATATGTTCTTTCCCTTCTGTCCTGTCATTTGAGTACTTGTCATCTGTGGCTTAATGAGCCTATGGTGCCTTTTTGATTCTCTGCACCCTTTGGCTCTTTGATTAGTATCTATACATTTATGCCCTTATTCAGTTGTCCATCAAATACTTCTTGATCAAGGCTCTGGAGAAGTACTGGGGAATATTCAAGAAGAAAAAGACACAATCCCTTTGCCGAAGGGATTCAAGGGAAAAAGCATACACAAGCAGATAGCTCACGAGGCAGTGTGATACATAGTATGACATTGATGTGTACAAATTGCCCTGGGGTACTTTCTCTCAAGTTGCCAACAGTTTCTAGAGGGGATGAGGGTGTTTGACTCATATTCATTAAATCACAGTATCTAAGATGTTTTTCATTGCAGTATAGTTGACACACAGTGTTACATTAGCTTCAGGTGTACAACTTGTTATGCCGTGCTATGCTATGCTTACCAAATGTAGCTTCATTTGTCATCTGTATCTAAGATTCTTGAATAACATTGTCACTGATGGTTGCAGCTTATCTAGTAAGAATATGGCCTCTGAGGACTGAAGTTATAGTTTTATAGTTTTGTGTATTCTGTACCCTGATCTCATTCATGGTCACAAGCATGTTACAAAACATTGGTCTTTGACTCGGTGCCCACGAGCAAAATCTCTGTAACCTGGACACCCCTCGCCCTATTTCCTCTCATTCAACAAGTGCCTCTAATAACCTGCATCCATATGTCTTCTACACTTTTGACTGCATTTATTATAGTCTCAGCAAGCTTAGCTTTTTAATACAATTGAAGTATAATTGATGTACATTATATTAATTTCAGGCATATAACATAAATGATTCAACATTTGTATACATTCCAAAATGATCACCACAGTAAGTCTAGTTACCATCTGTCACCATACAAAGTTACAATTTTTTTTTTCTTGTGATGGGAACTTTTAAGATTCATTTGTAATACGGTATATTTACTGTGGTTACCATGCTGCACATGATATCCCCATGACTTACTTTTTATAACTGGAAGTTTGTACCTCTTGATCCCCTTCACCCATTTCACATATCCCTTCTCACCCCTTCCCCTATGGCAACCAATGCACAGAGAACCAATCCATTCTAGGTTTTATTTGTTTTATTTATTAGCTTCCACATGTAAGTGAAATCATATGACATTTCTCTTTCTCTCTCTCACTTATTTCACTTACTATAATACCTTCAAGGTACATCCATGTTGTTGCAATTGCCAAGATTTCATTCTTTTTTTTTGGTGGCTGAGTGTATATATATATGACCACATCTTCTTTATCCATTTGTCTACCCATGGACATTTGTTTCCATATCTTGGCTATTGTAAATATAATGCCGCACTGAACATAAAGGTGCATATATTTTTTCAAATTAGCATTTTGATTTTCTTTGTTGGATCATATGGTAATTTTATTTTTAATTTTTCGAAAAAGCTCCATACTGTTTTCTATAGTGGCGACACTAATTTACATTCCTAACAGCCACGCACAAGTGTTCCTTCTTCACATCCTCGCCAGTGCTTGCTTTTTCTTGTCCTCTTGATAATAGCCATTCTGACAGGTGTGAGGTGGTATCTCATTGTGGTTTTGACCAGTATTTCCCTGATGATCAATGATGCTGAGCGCCTTTTCATGTTCCTGTTGGCCATCTCAATGTCTTCTTTGGAAAAATGTTTATTCAGATCGCCTGCCCATTTTATAATGGGATTGCTTAGGTTTGTTGTTGTTGTTCTTATTGAATTATGTAAGTTCTTTATATATTTTAGATATTAAGCCCTTATTGGATATATAATTTGCACATATCTTCTTCCATTCAGTATGTTGCCCTTTCATTTTGTTGATAGTTTCTTTCCTTCACTGTGCAGAAGCTTTGTAGTTTGATGTAGTCCCATTTGTTTATTTTTGCTTTTGCTGCCATTGCCTTTGGAACCCCCAAAAAGATTACCAAGAGTCAAGGAGCTTACTCCCTGTGTTTTCTGTTCTTTTTTTTTTTTTTTTTTAAGATTTATTTATTTTTGAGAGAAAGAGCTTACAAGCAGGGAAGGAGCAGGCTGGGGGGGCGGGACAGAGGATACAAAGCAGGCTCCATACTGACAGCAGTGAGCCCAGTGTGGGGCTTGAATTCACGAAATGTGATCTGAGCCCAGACTGAGCCACCCAGGTGGCCCTCCTGCCTGTGTTTTCTTCTAGGAATTTTATGGTTTGTGGTATTACATTCAGGTCTTTAATCCATTTTGAGTTAATTTTTGTGTATGGTTTACGATAGTGATCTATTTTCATTCTTTTCCATGTGGCTGTCCACTTTTCCCAGCACCGTTTATTGAAGAGACTGTCCTTTCTCCATTGTATATTCTTACCTCCTTTGTTGTAAATCAATTGACCACACTTACACATAGATTTATTTCTGGGATCTCTCTTCTGTTTCATGGATCTATGTGTCTGTTTTTATGCCAATATCATACTGTTTGGGTTACTATAGCTTTGTAATATAGTTTTTAAAAAGTTTTTATTTAAATTTCAGTGTAGTTATCATACAATGTAATATTAGTTTCAAGTGTACAATATAGTGATTCAACACTTCCGTACAATACCCAGTGCTCATCACAAGTGCCCTCCTTAATCCCCATCCCACGTCCCTTATGGTAATCATCAATTTGTTCTCTATAGTTAAGAGTCTGTTTCTTGGTTTGCCTCTCTCTTTTTTCCTCCTTTGTTCTTTTTTTCTTAAATCCCACATATGAGTGAAATCACATGATATTTGTCTTTCTCTGACATATTTCGCTTAGCATTATATTGTCTAGCTCCATCCATATCATTGCAAATGGCAAGATTTCATTCTTTTTTATGGCTGAGTGAGTAATATTCCATTTGTGTGTGTGTGTGTGTGTGTATGTGCGCATACATACATACATACCACATCTTCTTTATCCATTCATCTGTTGATGGACACTTGGGCTGTTTTCATAATTTGGCTATAGTAGATAATGCTGCTGTAAACATCAGGGTGCATGTATCCCTTTGAATTAGTATTTTTGTATTTTGGGGGTAAATACCTAGTAGTGCAGTTGCTGGATCATAGGGTAGTTCTACTTTTAACTTTTTGAAGACCTTCCATACCATTTTCCAGAGTGGCTGCCCCAGTTTGCATTCCCACCAGCAGTGCAAGAGGGTCTCCCTTTCTTCACATCCTCATCAACACCTGTTTCTTGTGTTGTTGACTTTAGCCATTCTGACAGCTGTGAGTTGGCATCTCATTGTAGTTTTGATTTGTATTTCTCTGATGATGAGTGAAGTAATATAATATGAAATCAGAAAGCATGATGCCTCCAACTTTATTCTTGTTTCTTAAGATTACTGTAGCTTTTTTGGATGCTTTGTGGCTTTATACAAATTTTAGGTTTGTTTATTCTAATTCTGTGGAAAAAAATGCTATTGATATTTCAATAGGGATTGCATTGAATCTGTACATTGCATAGGGTAATTTAAACATTTTAACACTGCTAATTAGTCCAATCCATGAACATGCATTATCTTACCATTTATTTGTATATTCAATTTTTTCATCAGTGTCTTATACTTTTCAGTGTACAGGTCTCTCAGCCCCTTGGTTAAATTTATTCCTAGATATTTTATTATTTTTTGCAGTTGTAAATGGAATTGTTTTCTTCATTTCTCTTTCTGATAGGTTTTTAATGTATACAAATGCAACAGATTTTTGTGTATTGATTTTGTACCCTGAAAGTTTACCAAATTAATTTCTCATATCTAATAGTTTTTTTGTAGAGTTGTTAGGGTTTTCTATATATAAAATCATGTTGTTCACAAGTAGTGATAGTTTTACTTCTTCATTTCCAATTTGGATGCCTCTTATTTCTTTTTTTCTACCAAATTGCTCTGACTAGGACTTCTAATACCATGTTGAATAAAAGTGGTGAGAGGTGAGCTTCCTTGTCTTGTTCTTGATTTTAAAGGAAAAGCTTTTAGCTCTTCACTGTTGAGTAGGATCTTAACCGTGGACCTGTCATATATGGCCTTGATTATTTTGAGGTACATTCTGCCTATACTCACTTTGTTGAGAGTTTTTATAATGAATGGATATTGATTTGTGTCAAATGCTTTTTATTCTTTTTATTCATCTATAGAGATAATCATATGATTTTTATCTTTCATTTTGTTATGTGGTGTACCACAGTGATTGATTGGTGGATGTTGACCCATCCTTTTATCTCTGGAATGTAACTTGATCATTGTATATGATATGTTTAATGTACTGTTGAATTTGTTTTGCTAATGTTTTGTTGAGGATTTTTGTATCTATGTTCATCATGGATGTTGGTCTGTAATTTTCTGTGTTTGTGGTATCCTTGCCTTGTTTTGGTATCAGGGTAATGCTGGCCTCATTAAATACATTTGGAAGAATTCCCTCCTCTTCAGTTTTTGGAAGATGTTGAAGGATAGGTATTAAATCTTTTAATATGTTCTAGAATTCACCAGTAAAGCCATTTGGTTCTGGACTTCTATTTGTTGGGAGATTTTTGAATACCAATTTAATCTCCTTACTAGTAATCAGTCTATTTGATCTTTCCATTTATTCATGATGCAGTCTTGGAGGATTGTATGTTTCTAGGAATTTATCCATTTCTTGTAGGTTATCCCATTTTTTGGTACATAATTATTCATGGTAATCTTTTATCCTTTTTATTTCTTTGGTATCTATTGTAACTTTTCCTCTTTCATTTCTAATTTTTGTTTGAGCCCTCTCTCTTTATGTCTAGCTAAAGGTTTGTCAATTTTGTTTATCTTTTCAAGGAGAAGCAGCTCTTAGTTCACTGGTCTTTCCTGTTGTCTTTTTAGTCTCTATTTCATGTATTTTTGTTTATGTATTTCCTTCCTCCTACTGACTTTGGGCTTTTCTTCTTCTTCTTCTTTTTACTTTTTTAAAATGTTTTATTTATTTCTGAGAGAGAGAGACAGCATGAGCAGGGGAGGGTCAGAGAGAGAGGGAGATACAGAATCTGAAACAAGCCCCAGGCTCTGAGCTGGCAGTCAGCACAGAGCCCAACACAGGTCTTGAACCCACAAACCGTGAGATCATGACCTGAGCCAAAGTCGGACCTTAACCGACTGAGCCACCCAGGCGCCCCAGGCTTTTTTTCTTCTTTTTCTAGTATGTTTAGGTTCACACTAAGATTGTGTATTTGAGATTATTCTTGTTTCTTTAGGTAAGCCTGTATCAATAAACTTCTGTCTTAGAACTGCTTTTGCTGCATCCTGTAGATTTTGGTATATTGTATTTATGATTTCAGTTGTCTCGGGTGTTTTTTCATTTTTTCTTTGATTTCTCCATTGACCCATTGGTTGTTCATTAGCATGTTGGTTAATCTCCACATATTTGTGTTTTTCTTGTTTTCTTTTTGGAAATGGTAGTTTCGTTCCATTGTGGTTGGAAAAGATGCTTGATATGATTTCAGTCTTCCTAAATTTATTGAGTCTTGTTTTGTGGCCCAAAACATGATCTGTACTGGGGAATGTTTTATGTGCACTAATGAAGAATGTGTATTCCACTGTTTTTGGATGGAATGTTCTATATATATCTTGTATGTCCATCTGGTCTAATGTATTATTTAAGGCCAATGATTCTTTATTGATTTTCTGCCTGGGTCATCTGCCCATTGATGTAAGTGAAGTATTAAAGTCCCCTACAATTATAGTATCACTGTCAATCTCTCCTTTTAGGTATGTTAATATCTGCTTTACATATTTAGGTGCATGTTGGGTACATGAATAACTACAAATATATATTCTTGCTGCATTGTCCCTTTTATCATTATATAATCCCCATCTTTGTCTTTTACTACAGTCTTTGTTTTAATGTCTATTTTATCTGATATAGCTACCTTAGCTTTCTTCTGGTTTCCATTTGCATGACACAACTTTTTCCACCCCTTCATGTTCAGTCTCTGTGTGTCCTTACATCTGAACTGAATCTCTTGTAGGCAGTAAATAGATGGGTATTGTTTTGTTAATACATTCAGCCACTTTGTGTCTTTTGATTGGACATCACCTTAAAGAAGCCCCTTTAACAATTCTTGTAAGGCCAGTTTAGAGGTGATGAACTCTTTTAGCTTTTATTTGTCTAGAAAGCTGTTTATCTCTCCATCAATTCTGAATGATAACCTTATCCTATCATTGGTTGGAATATTTTCCTTTCAGCACTTTGAATATGTCATGCCACTCCCATTTGGCCTGCAAACTTTCTACTGATAGCTTTATGGGATTTCCCATGTATGGAACAATTTGTTTTTCTCTTGCTGTTTTTCAGATTCTTTCTTTAACTTTTGACATTTTAATTATAATGTGTCTTGGTGTGAATCTCTTTGGGTTCGTCTTTTCAGTTTTTTGAAAATTTTTAACTTTGAAAAAAGTGTTTATTTTAGAGGTGTCTGGGTGGCTCAGTTGGTTAAGCATCTGACTCTTGATTTTTGGCTCAGGTCATGATCTCATGGTTTGTGGGATTGAGCCCCATGTTGGGCTCTATGCTTGTAACTCACTTTCTCTCTCAAAACAAATAAATAAACTTAAAAAAAGAGTTTTTATTTTTATTTATTTATTTTATTTTATTTTATTCTAGGAGAGAGAGAGAGAGAGAGAGAGACAGCATGAGCAGGGGAGGGTCAGAGAGAGAGGGAGACACAGAATCTGAAGCAGGCTCCAGGCTCTGATCTGGCAGTCAGCACAGAGCCCGACGCGGGGCTCGAACCCACGAACCGTGAGATCATGACCTAAGCGAAAGTTGGACGCTTAACTGACTAAGCCACCCAGGCACCCCAAAGAGTTTTTATTTTAATCACCTGGTGCTCATCACAGTAAGTGCACTCCTTAATTGCCACCACCTATTTCACCCATCCCCCCACCCATCTCCCCTCTGGTAACCATCAGTTTGTTCTCTATAGTTAAGAGTCTGATCTTGCTTTACCTGTCTCTTTTTTCTCCTTTATTCATTTGTTTTGTTTCTTAAACCCCACATAGGAGTGAAATCATATGGTACTTGTCTTTCTCTCACTTATTTCACTTAGTGGTATACTCTCTAGCTCCATTCATGTCTTTGCAAATGACAAGATTTCATTCCTTTTTATGGCTGAATAATGTTCCATTGTACCACATCTTTATACATTCATCAATTGATAGACACTTGGGCTGTTTTAATAATTGGCTCTTGTAGGTAATGCTTCTATAAACATCAGGTGTATACATCCCTTTGAATTAGTATCTTTTGGGTAAATCCCTAGAAGTACAATTGCTGGATCATGGGGTAGTTCTATTTTTGACTTTTGAGGATCATCCATACTGTTTTCCACAGTGGCTGCACCAGTTTGCATTTCATCAACAGTGCAAGTTCCTTTTTCTCCATACCCTCACAGAAACCTGTTGTTTCCTGTGTTGTTGATTTTGGCAATTCTGACAGGTGAGAGGTGGTATCTCATTGTAGTTTTAATTTGCATTTCCCTGGTGGTGAGTGACAATGAGTATCTTTTCATGTGTCTGTTGGCCATCTGTATGTCTTCTTTGAAGAAATGTCTGTGTCTCCTCCCTCTGTTTTACAGTAGATTATTTGTTTTTTGGATATTGAATTTTGTAAACTCTTTATATGGTTTGGATACTAACACTTTATTGGACATGTCATTCTCCCTCTTTGGGTTCATCTTGTTTGGAACTCTGGGATTCCTGGGTCTAGATATCTGTTTCCTAACCCAGGTTAGGAAAGTTTTTAGCTATTATTTTTTTCAAATAAGTTTTCTGCCCATTCATCTCTCTTTTCCCCTTCTGGAACTCCTATAATGCAAATGTTATTTGTCTTGATATTGTCTGGTAGATCCCTATCTTAACTTTTTAACATTCTTCTTTCTTTTTGCTGCTCTGTTTGGATGAGGCTAAAGGAGAGCAAAAAGATGGCTTCCCCAGCCTGTGTTCCTGGAGAATACTTCCATAGCCTCTAGATGTGTTGTAATCCTGAAGCATGCCCCTCAAGGTCAAGCTCTAGGAAAAGTAAATAGGCCTTTTTCACAGGAAGATAGAGTGCATTTTAGTCTGCTCTTTGTGCAGTGTGCTGGGGATGGTAGCCTGCCAAAAACTATCTTTTCTGATTGTTTCAGACCTATAAGGGCCCAGGCACACAATCTTCCCTGGCCGGCAGAACCAGGCCCTCAAGGAGTCTCCCTTGTGTGGGCTATATGTGCCTACCAACTCTGGCAGATCCACAGGGGTGATGCAAAGGTGGGGAACCCAGCTGCCTGGCTCTGGTGAGTCCACAGGGGTGAGGTGTGGGCAGGGTGTATGAGTACTAACAGGTTAGAAGGAGAGTGCAAAAATGGTACTTTCCACTGCCAACACTAGCAAGGTAGAGTAAGAACATAAAGATTGCACTAACCAGACCCTGGAAAGAGTCCTAACAGGCTCCTCCATCCAAGACAATTTAAGGTTAGCAAATGAGACTCCTTCATGTATGGTCTAGGCACTTTTTAAATTGTTGCTTTTGCGTTGGATCCTGGAGCAAGTGAGTTGAGACCTTCAAGAGTAGATCTATCTCCTACAGCCCTGTGATTCTTCTGGATGCAAGTCCCATTGGTTTTCAAAGCCAGATATTTTGGGAGCTCATCTCTCAGGTGCAGGTCCCAAGCATTGACATGCCCAATGTGGGGCATAACCCCCTCACTCCTCAGGGAGAAACTCCATATTTGTGGGATTCCTGATTGTGGGTCACTGTGCTGGAGGTAGAGTTTTTGAAAAGACTACATTTCTTCATCCTGTTTCATACCTGTCTCAGTGTGGACCTTTTATCCTTTTTTTGTGGAAGGAGCTACACAGCTAGTTTTCAGGTCTTTTTCAGAGGTAATTATTTCATAAAAGCTACAGATTTGTTGTGCTTGTGAGGAGGAGGTGAGTTCAGGATTTTCCTATGTCACCACATTAACTGCCACCTCTAATGATGGAGAGTGCCTCCTGCCACCCCTGTGGCTCGACCAGAGGCTTTATCTATGCCACTTACCTTTTCCTTCCTTTTTGGTTCATTTTCTTACTGTTGTTTTTCTAATTTCTTAGCCAAATACTTAATTCATTTGTATTAAATCTTTCTCTTTTTTAAACAAATATTTTAACTCTAATAATTTTCCCGAGTATAGCTTTTAGTTTTATCCCATTATATATATTTTGGTATGGATTATTTTCCTTTGTGTTAAGTTGTAGACAATTTATAACTTCAAATTTTTTCAATTTGGTATTTATCAGAGTGTTTCTTAATTTTTAAATGGTGAAGTTATAAGGGTCATCTCTGGGTTGTTAATTTCTGTGGTCAGAGTATGTGAACTATATTATCTTTAAATTTGAGAATCTAACTAGCTTTTTCTTTTGGCCAGGTATGTGATCAATTTTTATTAATGTTCCAATAACATAAGAGATGAATATATTATTGTTGTTTGTAAGAGCAGCTTCTCTCCCTCTCTGTATTTTTGTGTGGTGGGTGGTATGTGTGTATATACACAGATGGTCCCCGGCTTACGATGGCCTAACTTATGATTTTTTAGCTTCACAATGGTGTGAAAGTGATATGCATTCAGTAGAAACTGTACCTTGAATTTTGAATGTTCATCTTTTCCCAGGCTACTGGTATATGATCCAATACTCTCTCGATGCTGGGCAGTGGCAACAAGGTGCAGCTCCCAGTCAAGTATGTGATTCAGTGGTAAACAACCAATACGCTTGACCGGCCTGTAACCATACAATCATTCTGCTTTTCACTTTCAGTGTAGTACTCAATAAATTATACGACATATTCAGCACTTTATTATAAAATAGGCTTCGTATTAGATGCTTTTTTTCCAACTCTAGCTAGTATGAGTGTTCTGAGCATGTTTAAGGTAGGCTTGGCTAAGCTATGGTGTTTGGTAGGTTAGGTGTACTAAATGCATTTTTGACTTCTAATGTTTTCAGTATAATAATGGGTTTATTGGGACATAACCCCATGGTAAGCCAAGGAATAATATGTTTATTAGGTTGAGCTTTTAATGTATATTATTTAAATATTTTATAATGTTGGTTGGTTGGTTGGTTTTGGTGTGGTCTCTTCCCACTTTTATTGCCATCAGTGATCCTGGGCTTTTTTTTAGTTTTTGTTGTCTTCCTAGAATATTTCACTTAATGTATTTCATTGCTATGCTGTTTTTTTTTTTTTTTTTGCAGTGATTTAGTCTAGTTTTATTAACTTTGTTGGTTATATCTTTTACCATCACAAAATTTCTTCCTGTCTGATCTAAAACTTTAGATCTTGGGGTGGCTGATAATGTATATTGTTTCTCTTTGTCATTGCAAATTACAAATGTCATATTGTCACTGCATTTGCTTGATATAACAACACATCATTTTATTTATTTTCTTTCTATTCTTCAAACATATTAAGTTTTTTGTAAAGAGATTATTGGGCCAAAGTCTGGCCAGATACCAAACCTGGCTGCTCTTTCTGTGTCAGTAACTAAATGACATTTTCCAGTGCTCTTGCATGAAGATGGAGGCACAGGGCTGGTCTGACCAATAAGATGTGGACAGAAGTAATGTGTATCACATTACAGCCTTGCCTTGAGACGACCCCTTAAGATCCTCTGTGTTCTCACTTTCTTGTTCGTGGGCTGACTAAACTCAGGATCCAGCAGAGGATTTTGAGGCCCTAGCAAAAGGCAGACCTAAGGATGGAGGCTTATATGGAAAACATCAAGGAGAAACCCAAGTAGATTGTGTAGATTGTGACAGGGGATCTGTTTTGTTTTGTGGCGGCGGCGGTGGCTGCTGCTGCTGCTGCTGCTGCTGTCTTTTCTTCTTCTTCTTCTTCTTCTTCTTCTTCTTCTTCTTCTTCTTCTTCTTCTTCTTCTTCTTCTTCTTCTTCTTCTTCTTCTTTTGGTTATAGTATTTAATCTACCTTAATGTGAAAGTAAATTGACAATTCTCCAAATTCAAAATGTACACACATGTGTATGGGGGAGGATACTTTATCCTTCTCCTCTCGCTTTCCACCATGTTCTCTTCTTCAGAGGCAGCCACAGTCAACTGTTTTTATGTATCTCCCAAGAGAATTCTGTTCGTATCCTTTTACTTATTTATTATTGAATCATTGATATTTTCCTATTGAGTTAAATTTTCTATTTAATATTTTTTAAATGTTTACTTATATTTGAGAGAGAGAGAGAGCGAGAGAGCGCATGAACACAGAGGGTCAGAGAGAGTGGGAGACACAGAATCTGAAGCAGGCTCCAGGCTCTGGGCTAGCTGTCAGCACAGAGCCTGATGCAGGGCTCGAACCCATGAACCGTGAGATCATGACCTGAGCTGAAGTCGGACGCTCAACCAACTGAGCCACCCAGGTGCCCCATAAAATTTCTATTTATATATTAAGGAAATTAGGGCTTTGTGGTGGTATAAATGGCTAACACTTTTTCTCAGTGTATTTCTCTCTTCTTTTCCATGTAGAAAGTTTGATTTATATATGGTACAATTTGTCAAATTTTTAATGGAATCCAGTTTTAGCATGTACAATTTCTCTAAACTTATCAGTATATCAAATTTAAATAGACCTGTGCTTTCTCGCCCTCAAGTCATTGACTTGTTCATGCTCCCATTTCCATTAACACCTTTAGAAGTCATTTACAGGGGCATCTAGTTGGCTTAGCTGGTTAAGCATCCGACTCTTGATTTTGGCTTGGGTCACCCCATATCTCTTGGGTTTTGCTGAGGTAGTTTGGAATTTTAGTTTCAGGCTATATTTTCTTTTTTTTTTTTTTTTTTTTTTTTTTTTTTTAGTATTGTCAAAATTTATTTTTTTATTTTTTTTTTTTACAAATGGTTTATTGTCAAATTAGTTTCCACATAACACTCAGTGCTCATCCCCACAAATGCCCTCCTCCATGCCCATCTCCCCTCCTCCCCACATCCACCAGTCCTCAGTTTTTGTCAGCATTCAAGAGTCTCTCATGGTTTGCCTCTCCCCCTTTCCCCCACCAGGCTATATTTTCAATGAGAAAACATCTCTTCTGTTTCAAAAATCCTTGCATTTCCTCATTCATTTATCATTTATCCTCATTCATTTAGCCATAATTATAAAAATGATAAGATTCACTGTTCAGTGTTGTTTCTTGTACTTCGTTCAGAAGATTTTTGTTATTATTTAATTTTTATTTAGCCAAAATACTTTCTTGAATGAGTTCTTCAGAAGTGAATTTTTAGCCCTTGCAAGCCTTAAAATATCTTTTCCTTTCTTTTTCATATAAGTTAGACATTGGCCAAGAGGTGTTTCTTTCTTTCTTTCTTTCTTTCTTTCTTTCTTTCTTTCTTTCTTTCTTTCTTTCCTTCTTTCTTTTTCTTTCTTTCTTTCTTTCTTTCTTTCTTTCTTTCCTTCTTTCTTTTTCTTTCTTTCTTTCTTTCTTTCTTTCTTTCTACTTTCTTTCTTTCTTTCCTTCTTTCTTTCTTTCTTTCTTTCTCTTTCTTTCTTTCTTTCTTTCTTTCTTTCTTTCTTTCTTTCTTCTTTCTTTTTCTTCCTTCCTTCCTTTTAAATGTTTATTTATTTATTTTGAGAATGAGCAAGCATGGGTGGGAGAGGGGCAGAGAGAAAAGGAGAGAGAGAATCCCAAGTAGTCTGTGCCACTGGCTGTCAGCACAGAGCCTGATGCAGGGCTCGATCTCATGAACTATGGGATCATGACCTGAGCTGAAATTAAGAGTTGGAGGGTTAATTTACTGAGCCACCCAGGCGTCCCCCAATAGACATTTCTTAGCTACAGTTTTTTTCTCTCAGCAAACTGTAGGTGTTGCTGCACTGTATTCTAGCTTCTAGTATCACACACAACTTGATGGATGTTATTCCATTTATTTTCCTTTCTTTAGAAGCTTTTAAGAATTTTTTTTTTAACCTTGGAGTTCAGAAAGTTAATCAGGGTATGTCCAACTGTGTCTATTTCATTAGCCATGCGGGAGTCTCAGCAATCTCTTAGAGTCTCAAAGCTCAAGTTATTCTTCAGCTCAAGAAAGTTGTTGCTATTATATGGTTGATGATGTACTTCTTTTCTATTACTCTTTTTTTCCTAGAGCTATTAGTAATCATGTTAGGTTTTTGGGATCTTTCCTCAGTGTCTCTTATTTTTTTATTCATTAGATTCATTTGTTGTTCTTTTTTGTCTAGCAGAAAACCAATCTGAATTTTAGTAGATACTGTTCTTTTTAAAACTTCTTTATTGACTTTAAAAATTAAGATATCATATTTTCCAGTTTCTGAAACATTTCTTCGTGCATAAGTTGAATCATGTTAAGACCTCATTCAATTTCTTAAATTATTTTCTGTTTCTTTTATTAATTCTCTCTCCATAAGAGCTACCCTATTCAGGTCATTCACCTTTAAACAGTTTGGGATCTCATTTTTATTCCATTAGTATCAAAGCTTTCTCAGTATATCTGAAGTTAAATAAGGCTATGGTATCTTGGGTACTGCTGCATCATCAGATGATTGATAGGAGATGCAGTGGGAGTTTATCCTCCAAAGGACAAGCAGTCCACAGTTTGGCAAACTGGGACTCGGATCCAAGTCTGCCATGAGGAGGCCTCTTCGGTGTCAAGAAGGAACTGTGAAGGAATGTATTCAACCTGGTGATATGGACAGGGACGCTGGCCCTTTCCTAGAAATGAAAATGGTGTTCCTCTCTACTGTGAGGGAACCCGCTAGGGTAAGGTGAACTCTACCAGATCTTCATCCTTCATTCCCCCAGACAACTATGGAGACGTCTCTGCTCCACATTCCATTGCACAAGCGAGCCTGTTTACAAAGTTCTGGGTTCTAGGTCAGCTGATTTTCCAGCAATACAACCAATGAAGTTCTACCACTGAATTTTCTTTCCAAGTAAGACTGTATCTCACATATCATCATGGATCTTGTCTAGGTCCTAGCATGTTGTCAGGGTTATTTTTAGTTGTTCAGTTGGTGTTGCAAAGAGTTGTCAGGAAGAGAGAAGCAAGGACTGAACTCAGGATACTCTCTTCCCAGAATGTCCCTCTCCCTCAATTCCATTCCTAATAGCCATCTTACAGAAGAGGAAAGATGGAGAGTGAGGTTGTAGCTCTGCTGCCCTGCCCTTTCTCTTTAGCATGTCCACTAGTACCACTGCCTTATGCTCTCGTGGTCTCAGCTCTTCTGTCATCAGGAGTAGCGTGATTCTTTGGATTTATTCTTTATTATAGCCCATGATCCCAAGGGGCTTGACAGAGTATCCCCAGGGTACTAAGTGGCCTGACACCAAAGGTTCTGAAAACCATCTATTCCTTCTGATCCCCACTGAGCTGCCAACTGTGGGCTTGTTTGAGCCGGGGTCCCTCACTCACACATATGTTCTTTGCTACTTGACAAGCCGACCAGGTTGTTTTTGTTCTCTGACTCTGCTTAGGAGCCACTGTTCTTCACCTCGTCAGTGGAGGTTTCCTCACTGTGCCTGTGGGTCTGTCAGGTAAAGGTATTCTGGCTGGCACATCCGTCTGGATCTCTGGATGTCCTTGAATTTGGTTTGAATACTTTGCTTAGGTCCTTGCTCTGGGGAACTGACCACCTACCACTTCCCTTACCTAATAGTGTTCATATGATGTTGAAATGAGACAGTGTTTGCAAAACTGCCATGTACTTAATGTAACTGCCCTAACGTTTGTTGTATGTGTGTGAGATCTGAGCTCGTATCCTATATTTAAGGGCACATTAGTGTGCTTACTTTCCTCCAGGGTTTATTTAGTACTTTTGATGTTTCATGCAAGGCATTCCACCAGTTTTAAATGCTATGCTGTCTCCTTGCTACCACACTACCCTTTGCCTGTTTCAAAACTTCTTGAGTTTAATGTGTTTTGATACTAACTCTTCCAGGTAACACACCCTTGTCACATGTATATCCTGACATCACTTTATTCAGCTAGCTAAGTGCATATTTGAATTACATGGTTTGGGACTTTTCCATGTATCTTTATTGTGACTCCTGTTTTATTATACATTTCTCTCTTTTTAAATTTTAGCTCATTTATTTTGACAGAAAGAGAGAGAGAGGGAGAGAGCATGAGCAGGGCAGGGGCAGAGGGAGAGGCAGGGAGAGAATCCTAAGCAGGTGCCACACCCAGTGTAGAGCTACACACAGGGCTCGATCTCATAACCATGAGATCATGACCTGAGCTGAAATCAATAGTCAGATGCTTAACCAACTGAGCCACCCAGGCTCCCCTTATTATACATTTCTTAAAAGCACAGACCTAACTTACTCTGTCCTTTACACCTTTCTCAGTACTTGGTGTAATACGGCAAGTGCTCAAGAAACAGAACTAAAGTGATTTAAACAGCAGCACTGCCCCCTCCCCGTACAACTAAAAGCTAAAATTCACCTTTTTCTTTCCTAGAAGGATTTATCTGGGGACACACATATGCAAATATTTCACTTTTCAATGATTTTCTCTATACATCTGTGTGAAACTATGCATGCCATCAGGCCCACCTTTAGGAATTCGAGTTAGTTTTGAAAATGAAAGAATATATTAGTACATTACCCTTGCCACTTGTGTGGGTGGGGGTGGTGGGGAGCAGGAATGATTAAGAAAGAGAGAGGTAGGTAGATAGATGGAGAGATAGGTGATAGATAGATAGATAGATAGATAGATAGATAGATAGATAGATATTTTGTGCTAGGTTTTGGAAACCACTTTTAAAATCCACAAATTCTGTTTCTTAAGAGGCTTTTTGAAATCAGGGCTAGGGCACTTGGCAGAAGACAAGCTGGAAGAAGCCTGGATTTGGCACTCTGCCCACACTACCGGTCTCTGAGTACCGAGTCTAATTTTTCCTTGTGTCTTTCTGTTTAATTTGCAAGAAATGATGAGCAGAGAAGCTGTGTCTCAGAGAGAGAGAGGTTTGGTAGTATGAATTCATTACCCGAATTTCAACCTCCTAATTTATGAGAGACGTTTTAGTCCAGAGTGCTCATGACTTGTTTTGCAGCACATGGGGTAACAGAAAATACTAAGGGTTGTGAGACAAATATGACTCCTTGAGTGCTGCCATAAAGGGGACCTGCCTGCTCTTTGAATTCACAGGACTAATTAAAACCAGCATCTTAGGACATACAGTGCTAGAGAGAGAATGTACTCAGTTGTTATCACTGAATATGTCACTAGAGATTGCTGTTTTATTTATGGCTAAAAGGCGTTTGAAAGTGTAGAATAAATACTGTTCTGCAAATAGCACAGAAAAATTTAATCTATGGTCAATCTCACTATGGAATGTATAATTCTAGTAATGAAGGCTGGAATGGGCTAATTGGAACCTGGCTTCCAAATGTATTATAAAATACAGAAAAAAGGGTTTAATGCATGAAATAAGCCTGCTGGTTAACCTAAGAGAGTGGAAACTTTCAGGTTCAGTGTTATTTTCAAAACCTTAGAAGTTGAGAAGGTGTTCTGGAGACTGAACATGTCTGCTGGTTTTCACAGTCTGTTGTGAGGACTCAATTTCTGTGTCTACGAGTCTGTTCCGTTCTTCAATTCATCTTGTCATATCAATTTGGACCTGCCCTTTGATGGAAGACTGCATTACCGTGTAACTAGGAAACTATTAATTAGAGATCGTATTTAAAATTATATGCACCGAGGTCATCTTAGGAGTGAAATAATTTATTTTAATGAGGGGTCCTCTGGGAGTAGATCTGTAACCATCTGACTACAGCATAGCTTGATTAGAAAACACAGTAAGTTTCCAGCACATACAAAACTAAAACCTGAATGACACCACCAGCAAACCCTCTTTTCTCTAAGAATGCAAAGCATTATGGTAGAAAGCATCTTCAGTCCTGAATTTCTGTTTTTCTCTTAATGTTTTGAAGAAATGCCATCTAGAAATTATCTAAATAGAAAGCATACAATTATTTTGGTGTTTCTATCAATAAGCTGATTTGATTCCAGAAAGTTGGAAGGTTTCAAAACCTAGTTATTTGGAAACATTTGATTTAAGCAAATGAGGTTTTTTGTGTTTTGTTTTTTGATTTATTTTTTGTTTTGTTTTGTTTCTGTTTTTGAATGGGATTGGGATCTCTGGAAATAAGGAGCTTTGATGCCTCTAGATGTCCCTTTATTTTATAATTAAAGTGCAAAAAGACCTCCCTTGGAATGTTTGCTTTGGAGTTTTGAAAGAACCTAAACTTGTGCTCAGATATTTCCTTAAAGAATCCTATCTCAGGTTTGTAACTGTGGTTTTAGATTGCTTGTACATGTTTCACTGATTTGAGGACATGCACAGTTAACTTTAACAAATTTGGCAATAAAGTCATTCTACAGGTGCTGCAGGAATTGCTCATAGAAGAATGTTTCTCAAAATGCACTTAATATTAATGATTTGATTCTTATATTTGAAACTGTAGAAATGTACTATTCTATTTCTTAGAAGTAGAATAAGATGAATAATTCACCAATATTTTATGTTTTTTCTAAAATCTATTTCACCCCCTAATCATGTTAGAGTGGCTAGAGTGTAAAAGTCAAGAATTACTTTGTCCTAGCAAAGGGATAATATGTTCAGCAGTGTTGGTAGGGAAAGAAAGCAGAGTTGGCATAAACATGTCTACCTTATTAATAAATGAAGCCACAGGACTTCCTTAGTCCAATGCAAGTTTCCAGACACAGTCATTTGGAGATTGGGGGCCTCTTTGTTTCTCTATGCCTTGTCGTCTGCTGTCTTGCATGTAGCAGGTGCTCCCTAAATATGTGTTGAAAGAGAGTGAAACCCACTACTCATTGGCTGTCTACTGTGTGCCGGGTAGCCCACTAAATAGCTTACTTGCAACATCTCATTTAATCTTATGTATTTGCATCACTCCCATTTAATAGGTAAAAGATTAATGTACATGTATTTTGCCTCATGCCAGAAAAGTAGGAGGTGCATGAGAATCCAAGCCATGTCTGCCTGATTCCGAAGCCTCTGATAGTTGGAGCAGACTGCTTGCCCAGATGAATGTAGGAATGAATAAATGGATTCATAGTATATCACTCCATGATTTTGAAGCTACCTAATTATAATTTCCTTGAATTTTTACCCACATATTGATGTCTCACTCTGAATTGATATCAGGATAAAACAAACAAGCAGTCAGACTTTTGTCTTCTATCACACTATCTTAGCATGCACTATTCAGAAATGTTTTGCATTTAAATGTGGGGATGGCCTTTAGTAGGCTTTCTGAGGAGACAGAGATGTGAATGGATAAGGAAGAGTTCTGAAGACCCAGTGTTCAAAAGTTTTTCCCTTTTCCGTGCTGCTCAGAAATTGGCAAGTTTTAAACATTTTGCCCTCATCTGGTCTTCCAGTTGTCTGTATGAAAAGATAGTGCACTTTAGCTGCTGTGAAAGGAAGTCATTAGGATGTTTGCACTGAATCTTGGTTTCTATTAGAGTATCTTCTGATACTTCCCTGGAAAGTGGCCATGGGCTGAATCTCTTAGCTTACGGAGTTCTGAATCCAGTTCCCAGTTCTTAGACTCCTAAACATCAGAGGACATTGACCAAAAGAATATCCACTTTCTCAGATGTAATTGTCTTTAGCCTCATTCATGTGCTCCTCTGCGCGTTCTAAGTAACCCGCACCACCGATGTGTTCCCATTACATTAACCAGAATATTGATTGAGTAAAGAGATTGCTTATTTAGCATCATGAAAATTCGGCCATAATAAATATATATCCCATGGGAAAGAAAATCCATGGAAACATCCATAAGCTCTGTCATCACTTTCTGCCAGATCCTAAATTTGTGCTGCTTTCTCTGTTTCATTGTGTGTTGAGAGCTACCCCATTCTCCCAGGCACCTGAGTGCTAAGCTAAGAGCCCTCTTTATTTCCCGTGCTTGGTTGTCTCCTGGATCAAGTCCCCCAGATCAGATGAATTTTGCGTGCATAGTATCATTAGCATTTGTTGGATTCCATCTCTGCTGTAGAGTCTAGACCACCACTGTTCCTCCTGTGGACTATAGCAGGCTTCTGAAAGGTTTCCTCATTTGTGTTCTTGTATTCCTGCAGCCCATTTGTCTACACTGCGGAGTGCTCTTTCTAAAGCGAAAGTCAGATATTGTAGCTGCTCTGATGAAAGGACTTCAATGTCTTCTTGTTGTTCACGGCACAAAGTGAAAACTCCTACTATAGCGTTCCAAGTATCTACAGTCTGCTTCTAACACACTTTTGGGGATGTATTTCTTGATATTGCTCCTCCCACACTCTACACTCCAGTGGTAGATGGGCTGGCTAAGTACAGTCGATGGAGCAAGAATTGTGGAGTCCTAAAACCTACCTTATTTTGAATTCTGGCTTTGCCATTTACCAGCTGTGTGACTTTTGGTGAGTTAGCTAACATCCCTGAGTCTCTCTGTTCCCATCTGTAGCAGTGGGGATAATGGCGTGTGCCTCAAAAGTTGTCAGGAAGATTTAATGAGACAATGTCTGCACCTAACATCTGGTGAGTCTATTTCAGTGTGATCCCATTCTGCCTTGTGTTCCAAGTGTTGTTGGCATCCTTATTTTCTCTGTGTTGTAAGTGCTGCAGCAGCTGTACTGTGTCTTGTTCATTTTTCTATCACACATAGCACTTAGCACAGTGTCTTACACATAATAATTGCTCCAAAATGTGTTGAATTGATGTGAAATAAAACGACAGCCCACCAGTTCAATATCTGACTTTTGGTAACAACTTTCTGAAGAACACAATGTGAGTCGCACATTGGAGTGTTCAGGTACATATGTATACATACTAGACATTTTTGCTCATTAACGAAAATACAGTATCATAGATGATTTTTCAACTCTCCCTTATATCATGTGCCCCTAATTCTGGCCATACTTTTCTGAGATCTAATGGCTTTGCATTTGCAAAGTGGAGCTACTCTAAAAATATAGCTAACAAGAATGAATGCTTCCATTTTCTCCTCTAGTGCAACTGTTTTATTACTCTCTGCAGGTGTACCTCCTTTTATGCAACAAACTTATTTATGCATAATCTGCAAATATTTATAGATTGGTTCATATTTTAACTGCAGAGAGCCTGTTGTGAATATTTTTTGCAGAGTTAATGAATTTTTAAAAGCTAATTTATGTATTTTGAGTGGGCAGTTTGGGGTCATCCATACTATATTTGTTTTTCTTAAAGTGGGGCATCATTTCCGTGTGTCGAAAGCACTTAGTTTCATGCCTTGGGTGTTCTTATCCATGCTGATCAGAGATAAAAAGGACCTGGGGGTTAGCTGGGACCTGGGAAAATAGGTCAGAGAGAGAGAGAGCCCAAGCTGGCTGCTTAGCTGTGTGCAGAGCTCACACAAGCACTGGTCTGATGGATGCTCTGGAATTGGGGAGGGATGGCTCATTATAAAGTGATGACTGAGTCCTAACACATGTTGAACCTCACATTTAGAAATCTCCCCATTATGTGCCTTTGTTTAATGGGGCTAAGTGGAAACAACCAAATCCTGCCTCTGGTCATTATTGAACATATAAGGGCAGCATCAGTTTCCAGCGCTACTTCAGGAAAGATACTAATCTGAAAGAAGGTAATCTGGTCTAACAAACACAAAGAGCCACACGGTCACCCCAGTCCTAAGTGGTTTAATTTGAACAATGTTTGGCTTATAAGATCAATGACCACTTTCAGAGCCTATAATATTTTGGCCTTCCAGTGTCTTTTGGATAAAAAGTGGGACTTGTAAACAAACTAATGAAAATATTTTAATTTCTTCATTTTAACAATAAATGAAGAGATTTGAACCATGATCAGCAAACCTTTCCCCATCATGGGAAGCCAAAACAGGAAACACCAATTTGGTACCTTTTAAATCACCTGGATGAAATTAATAATCAATCAATCACCTGGATGATTTAAAATGTCAACATTCAGGTATTTGAAGCTATGGTCATTGCAGCTGTCCATGTTAAAACAAGATATTTTTGGTTTAATGCTAACAGTTAGGTCTCATCTTTTGATTAGATTTTCTCTGTAGGTTACAACCTTATCTCTGGCATCTCCCCAGGCTTGTACTTTATGCTCTGTGTTATGAACTGAATGTTTGTGCCCTCCCCAAATTTATATGTTGAAATCCTTACCTCCAATGTGATGATCTTAGGAGGTGGGTCCTTTGGGAGGTAATTAGGTCATGAAGATGGAGCCCTTATAAATGGGATTAGTCCCTTTATAAGACGAGATGTTAGAGAGATGATCTCTCTTTGAGCAATGTGAAGATACAATGAGGTTCTGGTCATCTGCAAATGAAGAAGTGGTTCCTCACCAGAAATGAGATCTTTGAGCACTTTGATCTTGGACTTAACCCCCAGAACTGTGAGAAATAATGTTTATGGTATAGCCTGAGGAGACTAAGACACTCTAAAAATATGCTTTTGGGGGGCGCTTTATCTCTTTCTTACTCCATTCACTTGGGCAATTTACACTCTCAGTTTGAACAGCACTGCCTCTTGGGAACCTCTCCAGGTTGTTCCTCCTTGGTGCCACCATATTGCCCTGTATGTAGGTCTCTCAGTCTACTCACCACATCACCTCATCATTCCTGATTTATGTATGTAGCAGTTCCCCTTTCCGTTTTATTCTCTGAGTTGTGTGTATATCTTGAGCCTCCCTTTTCCCTGGGGGACAGAAAAAGGTTTAATTATTTCAGATGAATGGCCCCCTTCTCCAGGACTTGAGGGCTGGATCAAAATTCTTGGACTCCTGTATCATCCAGGCATCATGGGAGCATTGCAGTTCTGATCATCTTCTAAGTCTGTAGCAGATAATGAATGGTATGGTATCTCAGATGGTTACAAGCTGTAGGCCCATGCAGGGCATTGCTTTCTCTGACTTTGTTCCCAACCAAAAACACTCTCCTGGGCCAGCTCAATTGCTGCTACTTCTGTGTCCTTTCTCCAGAACCTCTTTTTCTCCCGTGCCACCGCAGAGTCACTGGACTGTAGGGGGTCCTTCAGGGTAGTCTTCTACCTTGTATACTTCTCTGGGTGAGTTGGAAATCGTTTTACTGCTCTTCACACCAGGCCAGGCAGGGACAAACTAGGGAATCTCACTGCTTTCCCAAGTCTTTCCCAGGAAAAGGACAAAGATCCCCTCTGTTCTTAAAGACACATTAAACTCTTCTTGAGCTATTGTTTCCTCTCTCTGTCCCCTGCTCTCCCCTCCCCTTAATAAGATTTTATGTAGACTCTGGAGGTGGAGAAGTAGAGGCTGGCTTTTTCCATAGTTTTTCTCAAAATGTTTTTACTTATCATTGGACCTTGATTATTGAAACTCAGAGATCAAAATGTGATTCCTTTGTCTATCGTCCTTGTGATCTCTTTCTTGAGACAATGAGTGCTGCATGTCTAATGGCCCTAATATATTTGGTAATGGAGTGACAAGAAATACAGAAGCAACTGTTAATATCTCAAAGTATGATCGCATCACGTTGGCCTCTGTCACTAATCTGTGACTTGCTCAAAGGGAAGGACTCTGTTTGTCCCTAGCCCCTAGCATAGTGTTGGCCACATATAAGGTACATGGGATATGAGCAGATTGGTGAGTTCCAAGAGAACACCTATGACTTTGTTCATTCACTTACTCAGTAGTGCAAAACAAATGTTTCTGAGAACCTCTTTTATTCTTTTTTTTTTTTTTTTTTACAAATAGTTTATTGTCAAATTAGTTTCCACATAACACCCAGTGCTCATCCCCACAAGTGCCCTCCGAGAACCTCTTTTATTCTTGACCCTAGGCTGAGCACCTCAGATAAATGGATGTCAGGCATAATCCCTGGCCTCCAGGAACTTACACACAAGTTGATTCCTGATAGTTTAAGGTCACAGTATGTCAAAGATATAAAATATTGGTGGAGTAAATAAAAAATAATTGGAGGATATTTGTAAGTCTAGGGGTGGGAGAGAGGGTCTTAAGCAAGGCTGAAAATCCAGAGACCATGAAGAAAAAATTTAAATGTATTTGATTACATGTATATTGGAAACTATTTGTATGGCACAATGCATTATAAATAAAGTAAAAAAAAAACTAAATAAACCCTCCAGACTAGGGAAATATTTGTGACATGTATGATAAAGGGCTAATAGCCTCAATGGGCAGAGAGTTTCTATAAATTACTAAAAAAGAGATAAAGAATCTAGTAGGAAAGATAGATCCAGGGTATGAACTGTCCATTCACAGATGAGAATATGTGCTGCCAGAAAACATATAAAAAGATTCTCTAATAACCAGGGAAATGCAAATTAATAAAATAATGACATGCTGCTTCCCCCATCAGATACAAAATAGTGACATCAATCAAGAAAAAGCCGTGGGGCATAGGCACTCTCATACATTGCTGGTGGAAGGGGAAACTGCCTACCTTTTATGGGAAAGCAATCTGGCAATAATTAAAATTTACAAATTTAGGGGCACCTGGGTGGCTCAGTCGGTTAAGCATCCAAGTTCAGCTCAGGTCTCACGGCTCATGGGTTGGAGCCCCATGGTGGGCTCTGTGCTGACAGCTCAGAGCCTGGAGCCTGCTTTGGATTCTGTCTCTCCCTCTCTCTCCCTCTCTCTGCCCCTCTCTCACTCACGCTCTGTCTGTCGGTCTCTCTCAAAAATCAATAAACATTTTTTTATTTATTTTTGAGAGAGAGAGACAGCATGCACAGGGGAGGGTCAGAGAGAGAGGGAGACACAGAATCTGAAACAGGCTCTGAGCTAGCTATCAGCACAGAGCCTGACGCGGGGCTCAAACCCACAAACTGAGATCATGACCAGAGCCAAAGTCAGACGCTTAACTGACTGAGCCACCCAGGCGCCCCTCAATAAACAGTTTTTAAAGATTCACAAATTTAGGACATGCATATCTTTTAGTTTTCTGGAAATATAATTGACAGAAACCAAAATCCTAGCATGTGCAAGGATGTTTACAGCAGCCAAAAAAAAAAATTCCCCACAAGCACCCTGAGTGTCCATCCATAGAGGAATTGCTTGAATAAATTATAGTAGATTGTTGGCATAAAGAGCAGTGAGTTAAGTCTAGATAGAGCCAGGGGGTCTAAGGGAAGCTTTTAAATTTTTCTTTATACATTTATATACTGTTTGACTTGTTATAGAGAGTAATTTTCTTTTGTGATTAAAAATCCAACAAAGTAAAAAATATAATTTTACAACTTTGTAGCATAATGCATCACATGTTCCGATAGGGGTCAGTTAGGTGCTGTGAGGACTCACAGGAGGAGGCACTCACCCCAGTTATAATGCATCTAGGCAGGTTTTCTAGAGGCTAAGACATCTGTCTGTGTTTACTCTTGAACCCTGAGTGGGAGTTAGCTTAGGAGGCTGAGGTAGGGGGCGAGTACTAACAAGCACAGGAAGCAGCGGGTATAGACGCTGAGGAAGACAGCTGGATGGGTTCTCACAAAACTAAACATACTCTTGCCATATGACCCAGCAGTTGTACTCCTTGGTATTTACTCAAATGTGTTTGAGACCTATGTTCACACAAAAACCCGCGCTCCAATGTTTGTAGCACCTGTACTTATGATGCCAAATCTTGAAAGCAACCAAAATGGCCCTCAGTAGGTGAATGGCTAAATAAACTGTGGTACACCCAGACAGTGGAATATTATTCATCACTAAAAAGGATGGGCTATCAAGCTGAAAACACATGCAGAACCTTCGATGCATATTGCTAAGGGAAAGAAGCCAGTCTTAGAAGGCTACATACCGTATGATTCCAACTATATGACATTCTGGAAAAGGCGAAACTGGAGGCAGTAAAAGGATCAGTGGTTTCCAGGGGTTCAGAGGAGGGAGGAAGGATGAATAGGTGGAACACGGAAGATTTTAGTGCAGTGAAACCATTCTGGATGGTACTGTAATGGTGGACCTGTGAAGTCATGCAGTTGGCAAAGTTCATAGAAATACATCACAAAGAGTAAATTGTAATGTAAATAATGGGCCTTAGTTAATAATGATAGTATATCAATATTGGTTCATCAGTGATAATCAATGTACCACACAAATGCAAGGCCTTGCTAATAGAGGAAACTGAGGGAGTATATTGGAACACTGTGCTGTTTGTTCGATTTTTGTTCAAACCTGAAACTGCTCTAAACATAATCTATTAATTAAAAATAAGATAATTCGGTATCTTTACTAACATGGTTCATCAAAATTTGATTTTACTACTGATAGTTGGGTGTATACAACATGAAAGGTTAGAGCAGTTTATGGTCATCAATTCTGATAAATTCTATTGCCCTTGATTTCATAAAAATGATAAAAGGCACATTTATAAATGAATACATTGACTCATCCTGAGAGGATACATCTCTATTTTCACTAGGCATAGATGAGAATCACATGCTCCTTTATAATGTATAATGGATACACTATCTACTTTAATGCATTCTGAAGACAAGCAATGTCTAAACACATATCTGCAATAAAATCCAGGTTTGTCCCACCTCACCTTCACCTAACTTCATCTACTGGATAGCAGTTTGCATCCACTGGCGACAAAAAATCAAGGTCAAGGCCTCAGGCCTGGGGATAAACTATGGCATTGCCAGTGGGCTGGGGTTCTAGGCTGAGCAACTAATTAGAACTGAAACGTAGAGACCAAAACAGAAGTAAGTGTAGCTTACAAATTTGGCAAGTTGGGAATGGGGTAGGTGTGGAAGTGAGAAAACCATGACTCAGGGTATCTAGCTGGGAGCCCAGGGTTTCACCCTGAGAAAGACTCTGGGTCCTGAGACTTACTGGCAAGGAGACTTGAAAACTCGGGGCTGACACTGGTGCCTTTTCTCCTACTCTGATTTACAACAAACTCCTTGCATCTCAAACTTCTCTCATTTTCTTGCTGCATCTTTCAGTCTTTACTTTCCTGTAGCTCCTGCCTTCCAGCCATATCCAAATCTGTCAACCCTAGTTCAAGGTTGTTGTGCCCATTGTCAGCTGTCTCATAGACTCTCAGGATTGAAAGCTTTGGGATTTCCTCAACTTCTCCAGAAGGCTTGAATGGCCTCTGTGGTCTTCTCCACACCTGTCTCTAATGGAAAGTGTCTGGTGATAAGGCATTGACTACATCACAAAGCAGTTCTTATCATAGGGGAATGATTCTATTTTTAAAATGTTTTTTCCTTTTCATTCTCTTCTTTTTATGTTTTATCTTTATCTTTCTTTTTTAATTTAAATTTTATTTAGTTAATACACAGCATAATATTGGTTTCAGAAGTAGAATTCATTGATTCCTCACTTACATACAACACCCAGTGCTCATCCCAACAAATGCTCTCCTTAGTACCCATTGCCCAGCTAGCCCATCCCCCACCCACCTCCCTCTGTCAACCCTCAATTTGTTCTCTATAGTTAAGAGTCCCTTATGGTTTGATTCCCTCTCTCTTTTTTTCCCATTCCCCTATGTTCATCTGTTTTCTTTCTTAAATTCCACATATGAGTGAAGTTACAGTATTTGTCTTTCTCTGATTGACTTATTTTGCTTAGCATAATACATTCTAGTTCTATCCATGTCATGGCAAATGGCAAGATTTCTTTTTGATGGCTGAGTAATATTACGTGTGTGTGTGTGCATGTGTGTACCACCTTGTCTTTATCCATTCATCAGTTGATGGACATTTGGGCTCTTTCCATACTTTGGCTATTGTTGCCAATGCTGTTATAAGCATTAGGGTGCATGTACTCATTCAAATCTGTATTTTGTATCCTTTGGGTTAATACCTAATAGTGCAATTGCTGCATCATAGGTAGTTCTATTTTTAGTTTTCTTTTGAAGAAACTCCATAACGTATTCCAGAGTGGCTGCAGTTTGCTCTCCCACCAGCAGTGCAAGAGAGTTCCCCTTTCTCCACATCTTCACTGACATGTGTTATTTCGTGCATTATTAATGTTAGCCATTCTGGCAGATGTGAGGTGGTATCTCATGGTGGTTTTGATTTGTATTTCCCTGATGATGAGTAATGTTGAGCATCTTTTCATGTGTCTATTGGCCATCTGGATGTCTTCTTTGGAACAATGTCTATTCATGCCTTCTGCCCATTTCTTTTTTTTAAGTTTATTTATTTATTTTGAGTGAGAGAGAAAGAGAGAGAGCATGCACGAGTTGGGGAGGGGCAGAGAGAGAGGGAGAGAGAATCCCAAGCAGGCTGTATGCTCAGCACAGAGCCCAATGCAGGGCTTGCTGTTTTGACTGTGAGATGAAGACCTGAGTTCATATCGAGTCACATACTGAACCGAGCCACCCAGGCACCCCTCTTCTGCCCATTTCTTAACTGGGTTGTTTGTTATTTGGGTGTTGAGTTTGATAAGTTCTTTATAGATCTGGGATACTAAATCTTTTTTTTTTATTTTTTTAATGTTTTATTTATTTCTAGGAGAGAGAGAGAGACAGCGTGAGCAGGGAGGTCAGAGAGAGAGTCACAGACTGGAAACAGGCTCCAGGCTCTGAGCTGGCAGTCAGCACAGAGCCTGACGCAGGGCTCGAACCCACGAACTGTGAGATCATGACCTAAGCGAAAGTCGGACGCTTAACCGACTAAGCCACCCAGGCGCCCCTGGGATACTAAATCTTTATCAGATATGTCGTTTGCAAATATTTTCTCCCATTCCGTAGGCTGCCTTTTAGTTTTGTTAATTGTTTCCTTTGCTCTGCAGAAGCTTTTTATATCGATGAGGTCCCAATAGTTGATGTTTGCTTTCGTTTCTAGGAGAATGATTTTAAATGGGAGATTTCCTTGTTCAAGGCCAAATCTGTCTCCCGGGGACTTTTCTAAGTTCTCAGTATTTACTGAATGAGGCCATCCAGGATAGGGAACAGAATAAGCCTCTTCTTTCTCTCAAGGGACAGCTCTGCAGGAATCAGAAGACAGTGAAACACCCTGAGGCCTTTAAACCGCTTCTCCTATGTCTGTTCGCCTTTCGCTGTCTGAGTGACTGCTGTCTAGGCATGTCCCCCTAAATGGCTGCCCGGAAGTGAGCCCGCTGCTTCAGCTATACAGAGGAGGATGGAGCTAGCCCACCTCTTGTTCGAACACTGCTTTTGTTCCTGCAGTCCAAGGTCAGGTTAGCACTCTGGCAGTCACACAGCATTTCTTATTTCTACTGAACTTGCTGATGACTACAGTCCCTGTCTTCTTTTCACATACTGTTGCTAAGCCGTATCTCCCTCGTCCATTCTTATGTATTTTGAGATTTTGGACTGAAACAATGTGTTTAAACTTCATAATGGGAACACGGGCCTGGCATTCCTGCCTGGTGAGATCTCTGGGTACCCAGATTCTACCGTCTCCTGCTATTCCTTCATGCCATCTCCGATTTTGATGTGCAGGCCGTTTATGTCTTCACTTTGTAAATGCGCAAGGGGTAGGAATTCCTACGTGCCTGGCCTCTGCGAGGAATGAGCCTTTTATCAGTCAGTCCTTGACACAACTTTCTAAGTAGGTTTGAGGGTCATTTCCATTTTTCAGATTAGGAAATGGAGATTCAGGGAGATTGAGTCCTTACTCAAGGCCACACAGCTAATGTGGGGTAGATCCAACACTTACCTACTGTGTTTGATGCCATGCCCATGTGCTTAAGCACTATACTATAGCGTCTTCATCTTCTGCAAATCCAGTCTTCCCCAATCCAGAGTTACATTACATGTAAGATACATTCATCCAAGCACAGGGAAAAGATCAACTAGTTTGAGACAGGATCATGTCTGAGAGCATTCAGAGATGTACTTGGGACCTGTATTATGCTGGGACTGTAAGCCTTTTGACTTATACTTTGAGTGAAATGAGGGACTATGGGAGGGTTTTGACCAGAAGAATGACATGACCTGGCTCTTATTTTTTTAATTAAAGTATAATTGACATACAGTATAATGTTATATTAGTTTCAGGTATGCAACATATTGATTCAACAAGTCTATACATTACCATGATAGGTGTAGTCACCATGCAAAGTTATTACAACATTATTGACTGTATTCCCTATGCTGTATCTTTCATCTCTGGGACTTATTTACTTTATAGCTGGGTTTGTACCTTTATCTATTTTGCCCACTCCTCTCTCTTATATTTTTTAAAGAAACCTAATCTTGTTGCTGTCTGTGTTGAGAATAGAGTGTGGAAGACATGGACAGAGTACTAGGGATCTCAGTGGAGAAGGTCACATCTTAGGAGATGAGGGTTAGAGGGAGGGTCAGAGAAGGCCAAATTTTCTCAGAGCTAAACCCAAAGGGCATTATAATACACTCAACATTGGGAATGCGACTTAATTCCTTTGTATGGGAGATTGCAATTAAACTTAATTTTCTCATCACCATATCAGCTTTGTTCACAAGACTTCCAGTTGAATTCCCCGATCCTGAGAGTACTTTTTCTCTTTGTCACTAGATGGCACTTGTGAGTACTTCGCATCTCGAGAACATTTACTCCGACAGCATTTACACTAGATGGCGCTCTGGCCATTTCCCCCGAGACTGGCTTCTTCCCCAGTGTGTGTTGACATAGAAGCCTAGTTAACCTCTAGTGCACAAAGATCCTAAGAAATTCATCAATGCCCAGTTCTGGTAAAACAGTCAATTGTATTATGACTACTTTTCTGTCAGTGTTGAATGACACATGTCCAATGCAGCGATTCTGAGTCAAATCCAGAATTCAACTTGGATCCAAGATGATCTCATGTTTACTTTATCAATTTGAGAAGGAGCCCCCCATCCTCAGCCTACCATTTGCCTTTGAGGTTGAAGTTCCATGCACAATCTGCAGTGGGAGATAGTTTTTCTTGCCTGTGGTCAGCTATGTGATCTTAGGTTAGTTGCCTGCTACTATATTGTTGAAAATCTCCTTGATGAAATGCCTCTTAAAGCCAGAAAACTGAAAGATGATTCCCTTGCTTCCCAGCTAACATTCATCTTTTAGTTTTTTAGGGATGCTCATGGCTTTTTTTTTTAAAGAAACATTAGAGGCTTCTGGCATCCCCTCTCCCTTGTGCTTAGTTCTGACTTTATTATCTTTTCCTAGTTGAGATATATGATCTTAACTGGTCCTTGCGATAGGAATGCATTTCCTTTTCACAGTTTATCTTTCAAAGCTAAACTGACCAAAAAAGTTTGTATTCCTCGGAAAGCCTTCATCATCCTTGTAGCACTCTGATGTCCTCCAGGTTTCCTCTGGAGTTTTTCATGGAAAGAAGACCGGACTAAAAATCCCAAGACCTGGATTTAGGCTCGATCTAGCCTTTTTATTAATTGTGTATCCTTGGACTTGAAACAATATTGATCTTACCTTCGCTTTTCTCATCTGTAAAATGGGAGACCAGTTCTAAATTACTGAGAGCTGCCCTCTGTTCTTTCCCATCTAATCTGACTTTATGCTGAGGAGAGTGTTTCTTTTCTTTTAGGCCTGACTATAAACTAGAAGTGGCTCCGGGAACCCTTCATCTTGGGTGGGTATGAAACATAGTATCTGTTCTGAGAAGAACTGACATGTATAACCACACAGTAAGAGTGCAGAAATTCACACACAGACGCATATACAACAACAGCAACTTTCTTTGCTCTTTTGCAGAGAGCAATGTAGTTCTAATCTCTCACTTTGGGAGAATTTCCAAAGCATATTCACATCTCGTACCTCATCTAATCCTCCCCCAGATCTGGTATGGAAGAAGGCGTGCAGCCATTCTAGGTCCTATTTTACAGATGAAGTATGCGGGTTTAGGAAAGGCAAGTGCTGGGGCATCTGGGTGGCTCAGTTGGTCGGTTGCGCTTCCGACTTCGGCTCAGGTCATGATCTCACGGTTTGTGGATTCGAGCCCTGCGTTGGGCTCTGGGCTGACAGCCAGCTCAGAGCCTGGAGCCTGTTTCAGATTCTGTATCTCCCTCTCTCTCTGACCCTCCCCTGCTCATGCTGTCTCTCTCTGTCTCTCTCAGAAATAAATAAAACATTAAAAAAAATTTTTAGAAAAGAGAAGGACTTAGCTCAAGGTCGCAAGTTATGGGTGGTGGAACAGGGATGTGAGACCAGGTCTCTGTGAGTCCTGTGCCACTGGGGACCCACGTGACTAATGCTGGCTATTAGAGTGAACAGGGTAAGGTGTCTTAAAACATTTGCCCACTTGTTTGGAAGCATGTGATGTAAAGCACAGAAAAGGGGGAAGCTAGTTACCTAAGGTCACGTAAAGAATCACACAAACAAGATTGAAGAAAGAATGAAGCCAATCTAATTTCAGTCCATGTTTACAACAAAACCTCCTTTTGTTTATTTAGTTAAGGGCCAATGCCTTATAAAAAGGAATCTTTGTTCTTTTCAAAAGAACCAAACACATTTCTAAATGTTATTCCCTTTATTAAAATCCTAAGTATAAAAAGTAAGAAACAAAGGTTCCCCCTTTGTGTTGAGCAGATGGGAATCCTTTGATTGAATCCAAACTTTCCTATTTCAGGTATGGCTATATGGTTGTTTTAAAGAAGTAAAAATGGAAAACATTCAGTGCTTTTAAATACTACCTTTCTGTTTCTCAGTTTGCATGCTTATTATTAATACAGTTTGAATGTATTCTTGCTTTGACATGGAAGTTTATTTTTAAAAGAACCGTGGATAATCTGTTACTATAGCAATAATTTTTCACTCTGAAGCTATTTAATCTTAAAGCAACAACGGACTTTGAATGCAGCACTTGACTATACCAATAATTCAGGTGTTTGTGATGAAGAGGAATGGAGTTTTGGGGTTTTGTTGTTTGTTTTTAATTTTCTTACTGTATCCCTCACCTGTTAGGTGTTCTCATGGGAGGGAGGGAAGCCATTTGCATGTAATGTCAGCATCGATGCCTAGAGTGCTGGCAACACATGAGAAGCGATTAGCCATGTGCGAGCCACAACTGTTTGTTCCCTGGGGATCTCTGGAGGAGTGCAGAGATGCCCATGCTGCACGTTCTAATGCAAATATGCACCAGAAAATGGAACAGTGAGTTCTAGTGAAGCATGCCCGTGGGTAAATCACTTCTCCGGCTCAGCAGGTTCTGAACCCAGCATCTGGGAAAGGACTACCTTTCACTGCCAGTAGCCATGGTACTGTTTGGACATGTCTTCTGGGGAGGAACCACTATCATAAGAGGTGGCTCATGCACTTTGGTGTAGCTGCTACCAGGTGGTGCTTCGGTTCAGAGCCAGCTTCGGTGCTCTTTCTGGAATGATCTGCCTGCGACTTGGCCTTTATTTACCAGGATCCAGTTGATCCTGTTCTGAAACATATATGTACATCTATGTATATATACGTTGTGTATACATGTAAGCATGTATAGTTTTTCAGCGGAAATGAGAATGACAAAGAAATACAACCTAAATTAAATCCATCATAGAATCATAGATCTGTATGGCATTCTTCCTTCCTGTTTACTTGGCCTGTCTGGAGGAAAACCACTAGCATGAACTACAGGCATCTGCGGACCTGATCGTGTACCCTACTTTTCCCCTCTTACTCTCGCTGCTCCAACCACACCACAATTTAAAAAATTCCTGACAGTGTTCTTTCTCACCTAGGGGCCTTTACATATGCTGACCCTCTGCCTGAAAGCTAGCCCAGTTTATTCTAGGCTGCTGCTGTTTTTTACCAGGCTAATTCTATTTATTGCTTAGATCTCATTTCAAGGTCATTTCCTTAGAGAAGCTTTGCCTAAACCCCAAGATTAGAAAAGAACCCTTGTTATGTATTCCCATAGCATTTTGTATTGCCCATGACATAAAGCTCATGCTCATTGAGGTTGCTTATTCAATGTCTGTCTCGACTAGGCTCTAAGTTCAGCGATGTCAGGAATCTGTCTTGTTTACCATGGTGTTTCCAATGCCTAGCTCAGAGTGGGCACTTAAATGTGTGCTGAATTAATGAATGAGTTATACGCAGCTTTGGTGGTAGAAAATAAAGGCTGCTTTGTTTCGATCCAAAGTCATGCTTTAAGGTAAGCCATCTCTGACCTGAGCTAGGATAAGGAATGCATCTGGCTTTTCACATGTAGATAAGAATGTACCTGTAAAAGCATCTGCTGTGTCCTCCAAACCTTTTTGAGAAGAGGCCTTTAGATCCTGGAGCATATTTTTTTTTTTTTTTGTCCTCAAGTGAAGATTTTCTTAAATTTTGGAGAAGGCTTTTAGGAGCATTAAATTCATTAATTGATTCATTCCACAAATTCTATTTTCTTTTTCTCAGAAATCAGGTGTGACTAGTAACTAATGGACCAGTTTTCTTGTATGACTCATAAACTGACTCAGATAGCTGTTCAAGAAGTTACATTTGTAATGAAAGGCATGGAGATTTTATTTTACTCATTTTTGAAGTCACCGTACAAGCCAGACTTGTGGACTAACTTTGTGAATAAGCCAAGCATCTATTGAAAATTATACATATTACTCAAGTATCTCACGCTTGGACTGCATTTTTTCACAAAAGACACTTCCGGCTCCAGGACCACACCTAACCCCAGACAGGTGGGATCCAAGGAACAAACAGGGTTTCATCCGTAAGGCTTGTTTCCTCTTCTCCATCCCTGACCTGTGGTCCTGGTCATCTATTTGTAGCTTCTTTAGAATCTGTGTCTTACTTGCTGAGCTTTCTTCCTGGCATCTGTGGGTGGGCATATCAGGGTGTGTATTTCACCCCTTCTAGACCTCATTGGCATATACCATTAATTCTGTTTAACTCACATGTGTTGAACACAAGGACAGGTCTTTTGCTAAGCACTAAGATTAAGGATATTGAGAATACATGGGAAAACTACAGGGAAGTTATAGTCTAAGAAGAAAGCTAGATAGATAGATAGACACTTAAATAATTACCATCAACTATTGTGAGTGGCGCACCAACGCATGTACACGCAAGACTTAAAGGAAGGCAGCTATAGGAGGGATTTATTTCCCTAAGGACCTCACACCACAATGCGTGTCCATTCTGTAAAGGACTGTGGCAGGCATGGGGTACCACATCATCTTGGAATGTAAGGGAGAGGGGTCGCCCACAGCCTGCCATTCCACCTTGGGGTGACATGTTTCTTCTATAGCTCACGATGGTGTTCAGGGAGTACATTAGTTCCCTATCGCTCCTATAACAAATTGCCACAAATTTAGTGGCTTTAAAGAACACAAATCCATTGTCTTTCACTTTTGAAAGTTGTCTGCAGAGCTGCATTTTCTCCAGACGCTTCAGAGGAGAACCCTTCCTGTGGCCTTTTTCAGTTTCTGGAGGCTGCCTGCATTCCTTGGCTCATGACCTCACATCATTCCACCTCTGGCTTCTGTCATTGCATCTCCTGCCACTCTAACCTTCCTGCTTCCCTCTCATAAGGACTCTTGTGATTACAGTGGAGCCACATGGAAAGTCCAGGATAACCGCTCCATTTCAAGGTCCTTAACTTAATCTCATCTGCAGAGTCCCTTTGGCCATGTAAGGTAATATGCAGGTTCCAGAGATTACAGCATGGACATATTTGGGGGCCATTATTCTGCCTACCACCGGGATTAAGGCAATGAAAATAGCAACGACGGGAAAGAATTTGATGCTATGTCAATCTTTCTTCAGGCCATTAGCCCCTTAAATCAAAATCACTGACAGTGACTCATCCAAATATTTTCTTTTTTTATTTTTACTTCAAAATTTTCTACTTCGTCAAAACCTATGCCATAAGAACGTACTACCCACTACCTCTCCTTGTTGGTGTTAACTGTCTACATCCTGATTACCACCACCCGTTTCCTCATTAACTTAAGACTATAGAACCTGGTTCACTGTGTTCCTCTCTACTATTATCATCATTTTTGCTGGCTTGACCTGTCCAACACCAGTCTTCCATCTGGTGACCTTCTTTTTATCACTGGTCATTTTCCTCATGACCAAATCAGCCACATAGTTCCTTGTTTACAATTCTTTTTGTCTTCTTTTTAAATTTAAATTGTAGTTAACATACAGTGCAATATTGGTTTCAGGAGTAGAATTCAGGGATTTATCACTTACATAAAATACCCAGTGCTTATCATAAGTGCCCTCCTTAATGCCCACTACCCATTTATAGCCCATTTTCCACCCACCTCCCCTCTAGCAACCCTCAGTTTTTTCTCTGTATTTAAGTCTCTTTGGTTTGTCTCTGTCTCTGTCTTTCTCTCTCTCTCTTTTTTTTTTTTTTTTACCTTTGCTGGATTATTTTGTTTCTTAAATTACACATATGAGTGAAATCATATGGTATTTGTCTTTCTCTGGGGGACTTATTTACTTAGCATAATACTCTCTAGCTCTATCCACATCATTGCAAATGGCAAGATATCATTATTTTTGGTGGCTAATATTCTGTTGTATATATATATATATATATATATATATATATATATATATATACCACATCTTCTTTATCCATTCATCAGTTGATGGACATTTGGGCTCTCTCCATAGTTTGGCTATTGTTGACAATGCTGCTATAAACATTGGGGTGCATGTACCCCTTTGAATCTGTAATTTTGTATCCTTTGAGTAAATACTTTTAAAAGTTCAATCATTAGATAATACGGTAGTTCTATTTTTAGTTTTTTTAAAGCTTATTTTTTTTATTGTGAGAGATTAAGAAAAAGCATGAGTGGGGTAGGGTCAGAGAGACAGGAGAGAGTGAGAATCCCAAGCAGGGTTCAAACCCACAAACCATGAGATCATGACCTGAACTAAAGTTGGACATTTAACTGACTGAGCCACCCAGGTGCCCCAATTTTTAGTTTTTTGAGGAACCTCTGTATTGTTCTCCAGAGTGGCTGCACCAGTTTGCATTCCCACCAGCAGTACAAGAGTGTTCCACTTTCTCCACATCTTCACCAACACCTATTGTTTTCTGTGTTGTTAATTTTAGCCATTCTGACATGAGGTGTAAGGTGTGGAGTGGTATCTTATTGTGGTTTTGATTTGTATTTCCCTGATGATGAGTGATGTTGAGCCATCTGGGTGTCTTCTTTGGAAAAGTGTCTATTCATGTCTTCACCCCATTTCTTCTCTCTCTCTCTCTTTTTTTTCCCTTTCATAGTTTATTGTCAAGTTGGTTTCCATATAACACCCAGTGCTCTCTTGTCCCCATTTTTTTACTGAGTTGTTTGTCTTGAAGGTATTCAGTTTGGTAAGTTCTTTATACATTTTGAATACTAACCCTTTATCAGATATGTCATTTGCAAATATCTTCTCCCATTCTGTAGGCTGCCTTTTAGTTTCTTTGATTGTTTCCTTTGTCCAGAAGCTTTTTATCTTGATGAAGTCCCAATAGTTCACATTTGCTTTTGTTTTCCTTGCCTTCGGTGATGTGTCTAGTAAGAAGTTGCTCTGGCTAAGATCACAGGGGTTGCTGTCTGCATTTTCCTCTAAGATTTTGATGGTTTCCTGTCTCACATTTAGGTCTTTAGTCCATTTTGAATTTATTTTTGTGTACGGTGTAGGAAAGTGGTCCAGTTGCATTCTTCTGCATGTTGCTGTCCAGTTTTCCCAACACCATTTTTTGAAGAGACTTCTTTCCATTGAATATTCTTTTCTGCTTTGTCAAAAGATGAGTTGACCATATCATTAGGTCCATTTCTGAATTTTCTATTCTGTTCCACTGACCTATGTATCTGTTTTTGTACCAGTACCATACTGTGTTAATGACTACAGCTTTGTAATATAGCTTAAAATCTGGAATCATGATGCCTCTAGTTTTGTTTTTCTTTTTCAGGATTGGTTTGGCTATTTGGGGTCTTTTGTGGTTCCATACAAATTTTAGGATTGTTTAGCTCTGTGAAAAATGCTGGTGGTATTTTTATAGGAATTGCAATAAATGTGTAGATTGCTTTGGGCAGTACAGACATTTTAACTGTGTTTGTTCTTCCAAGCCACGAGCATAGAATGCTTTTCCCCTTGTGTTCTCTTCAGTTTCTTTCATAAGTCTTCTATAGTTTTCAGACTAGAGATGTTTTACCACCTTAGTGTGGTTTATTCCTTGGTATCTTATTGTTTTTGGTGCAATTGCAAATAGGATCAATTCCTTGATTTCTTTTTCTGCTGCTTTGGTACTGGTGTATAGAACTGCACCAGATTTCTGCACATTAATTATATCCTGCAACTTTGCTGAATTCATGTATTAGTTTTAGCGATTTTTTGGTGGAGTCTTTTGGGTTTTCTACATAGAGTATCATGTCATCTGCAAAAAGCAAAAGTTTCACCTCTTCCTTGCTGATTTGAATGCCTTATTTCTTTTTGTTGTCTGATTGCTGAGGCTAAGACTTCCAGTACTATATTAAATAGTAATCATGAGATTGGACATGTGTGTCTTATTCCTGACCTTACAGGAAAGGCTCTCACTTTTTCCTCATTGAGGGTGATTTTAACTATGGTTCTTTCATACATGGCCTTTATAATGTTGAGGTATGTTCCATCTATCCTACTTCATTGAGGCTTTTTATCAAGAATGGATGCTGTATTTTGTCAAACCTTGTTTATAATTCTGAAATTCCAATTTCAAGCATGCTAGTCTCTAATCATTTCCTTTTATCCATTTTGCTTACTTACTATGGTACTTGCACCAATAGAATTTGGTTTACCCTTTCTCTTTATTTATCTTTCATTTTGTGACCTTAGGTATCTCCTTACCAAATATACTGTATGATCTATCTTCATATTCATTCATCTACGCAAATATTAGTTGAGCAACTGCTACATGCTTGTCTGGGATACATTGGCAAAAAAGTAAAGGTCTTGCCCTCATAAAACTTACATTTTAGTTAAAATATAATCACTCCCATATAATAGTTCATAATCCCCTTGCACCACTTCTGAAGTTTCAATTTCAAACATTCTTTTATAAAACTGAGACTTCCAATTTATTAAACCCACCATTCTATTCTCTATATCACCACTCTCTTCACCTTCATTGTTTTGTTCTTCAAACTTTCCCTTTCACATGGTCTCAGCTGATGACCATACTTCATACTTGATTGAGAAAAGAGAATTAATAAAATGAGAAACCCTTCATCTTCCCACTACTATGTTTCCAAATCTTCCTGCATTTCCTGCATCCTGTATCTCTGCTATTCCATCCATTACAGTGAAAGGAGTGTCCTTGTTCATATCAAAGGTGGACACTTTTTTTTTTTTTGCCTACTATGGCTATCACTCCATCAGTTGTTCCTCCTCTTCTCTGTCATCGGTTTCTCTCTTTCTATTGCATCATCTTGTCAGCATACAAACATGCTCCAGTATTTTTTGTTTTAAAATATTTTTTTAATGTTTATTTGCTTTTGAGAGACAGAGACAGAATGCAAGTGGGGGAGGAGCAGAGAGAGAGGGAGACACAGAATCCAAAGCAGGCTCCAGGCTCTGAGCTGTCAACACAGAGCCTGACATGGGGCCTGAACTCACAGACCACGAGATCATGACCTGAGCCAAAGTCAGCATTCAACCGACTGAGCCACCCAGGCGCCCCAGTATTTTCTGTTTTGAAACAAAGAAGCAACAAAAACCTGTTTTGATCACATATCCACTTCCAGCTACTGCCCCGTTTCTAGGCTCAAATCATCTTGAAAGAGTAAGGTACCTTCTGGGATACCACTTCCTCATCCCCTGTTCACTCCTCAAGTCACCACAGTCTGAGCTTTGTGAAAACATGTACACTGTACCTTTGAGCAACATGGGTTTGAACTGTGCGTGCCTACTTGTGTGTGAACTTTTTGGATACAGGATAATAGTGTGAATGTATTTTCCTTATGATTTTCTTAACAACACTTTTTCTTCTAGCTTACTTTATTGTAAGGATACCATAGTTAATACATATGATGTATGAAAAAACTGTGTTAATTGACCCTTTTTGTTGTTAGTAAGGCTTCTGGTCAACAGTAGGCTATTAGTGGTTAAATCTATGGGGAGTCAAAAGCTGTATGTGTAATTTTCAACTGCATGGAGGTTGCACCCCTCACCTCTGCATTTTTCAGGGGTCACCTATACTGTTGTCAAGATCAATATTCATGACACCAATGTGACAATGATATTCTTGTCATCAAATCTAGTGAATACTGCATATATAAACAATGGGATGCTCAGTATCTCCACTTGGATGTTTGTAAGGTTATCTATCTTAATTGGTCTAAAATGGAACTCCAACTCCTAACCCCAAGGCTGTTATATCCCCAGTCTTTACGCCTCAAATCTTGTTGCATGCACAAATGCATCACAAAATTGTGTGTTGAAATATCTCCAGTCTGTCCACTTTGTTCCGGCCCAGTCATCTCTAGTCTAGTCTCCCACCTGCTTTCCTGATGCTGCTCTTGCCTCTCTATTATCCGTTCACAACCCAGATGCTAGAATGATTTAAAAATCATTCATGCTTTCCTCCATTTTTCATTTGATATAGAACAGGGGTTACAAACTCCTCTGCCCCCCAGGGCCAGGGAGATAAATGAGTGACGTAAACCACGTATAGTTTTTCCTTAAAGAAGCAAAATCTGCCAGAAAGCTAAATTGAAGTTTTTAAAATTTTTACTGAATTATAGTATAAACATGGAACATAATAACGGGGATGGTACTGTAGATTACATTTTCAAATTAAATTATAAAAAAGCAATAAATTAAAACCAGCAAAGTTTACTTATCCAGCTTTTGTTTTCTTATCTTTGACAGATGCATATCTCTACTAAGAAAAACAGGGCAGCAGTGACGATAAATGGTGATTAATACACCCTTGGACTCAGAGTGGGGAAGTACAGCAACAGGTCTGTAAACTATATTCATGGTTTTTCCTTTTCCAGAATGTCACATAGTTCAAATCACACAGTATGTAGCCTTTTCAAATTGGTTTCGTTCACCGAGTAATATGCATTTAATGTTACTCCATGTCTTTTCATTGGTCAATAGCTCATTTCTTTTTAGTGTTGAATGACGATATTCCATTGTCTGGATTACCAAAGTTTACCCATTCACCTACTGAAGGACATTTCTTGGTGGTTTCTAAGCTTTGACGATTATTAATCAAGCTGCTCTAAACATCTATGTGCAGGTTTTTGTGTGGACATAAATTTTCAACCCATTTCGGTAAATACCCAAGGAGCTTGGTTGTCATATTGTATGGTAAGAGTCCGTTTAGCTTGGTAAAAACCTGCCAAGCTGTCTTCCAAAGTGGCTGCACCGTTTTATATTCCTACCAGCAGCAAAGTTCCTCCACTGTTCTCCACATTCTTGTCAGCGTTTGGTGTTATCACTGTTTTGGATTGTAGACATTCTAATAGGTGTGTAGTGGTGTCTGATTGTTTTAATTTGAAATTTCCTAATGACATATGATGTTTAACATCCTTTCATATGTTTATTTACCATTGTTCTTTGGTGAGGTGTGTGTTTGGGTCTTTTACCATTTTCTTTTTTTATGGTCTCTGCATTTGTTTTGTAATAACTTTTTGAGGTATAATTGGTATACAGTAAGCTTCACATACTTAAAGTGTGCAAGTTGGTAAGTTTCCATACACACAGATCCATAATCAAAATCAATATATTAAACATATTTATCACTTCCTCCCACCCGTAGCCACTTTGACATCCCTAGACAATCATGAATCTACTGTTTGTTAGTATTGATTAGTTTTATACTTTCTAGAATTTAATATAAAGGAATTACATAGTATGTAGTCAATTTTGTCTGACTTCTTTAACTCAGGGTATTTTTGAGATTCATCCATCTTGTATCAATCATTCATTTGTATCTGTAGTTCATTTCCCTTTTATTGCTTAACAGTAATCGATTGTATGGATATGTCACAATTTATCCATTCACCTGTTGGTGGACATTTGACTATTACAAATAAAGTGGCTATGAACAGTTGTGAACAAGTCTTTGTATAAACATATAATTTTATTTCACTACACTACATACCTAGAAGTGGAATCATTGCATCATATGGTAGATATACTTAACTTTTAAGAAGCTTCCAGAATTTTTCCAGAATAGTAGAGCCATTTTACATTTGCATCAATAGTATGAGAATTCCAATTACTATACATCCTTAACGAATCTTGATACATTAGCCTTTTTAAATTTTAGATATTGTATTATTTTTTTAAGTTTATGTTTTGAGAGAGAGAGAGAGAAAGAGAGGGAGAAAGTGAATGCAGGGGAGGGACAGAGAAAGAGGGGGACAGAGGAACCAAAGGAAGCTCCATGCTGACAGTAGAGAGCCCAGCGTGGGGCCTTAACTCAAAAACTGTGAGATCATGAACTGAGCCGAAGTTGGACACTTAACCGACTGAGTCACTCAGGTGCCCCTTAAATTTTAGATATTTTCGTGGATATGTAGCAGTATCTCATTGAGGTTTATTATTATTTTAAATTTAATTTGTAGTTAGTTAAATACAGTGCAATATTGGTTTAAGTAGAATTGAGTGATTCATCACTTCTGTACAGTGCCCAATGCTCATCTAAGGAGTCACTTTTTGCCAATTTCTTAAGTGGGATGGTTTATTTTCCTATTGCTCATTCTTAAGAGGTTTTTTGTTTTTTTATTTGTTTTTTAGAGAATTTTATAGATAGCACTCCTTTATCAGATTTGTGTTTTGCTAAGATTTTCTCCCAGTCTGTGGCTTGTCGTTTCATTCTGTTTACAGTGTCCTTTACCAAACAGAACCTTTTACTTTTTTTTTTTAACACCTTAATTCATTTATTTGCAAAAAGATATTTCCCAGCAGCTTTCTTTTGCATCTTTTGTTTTCTTTTTATAGTTTATTGTCAAATTTGTTTCCATACAACACCCAGTGCTCATCCCAGCAAGTGCCCTCCTCCATGCCCATCACCCCCCTTCCCCTTTGCCCCACCCCCATCAACCCTCAGTTTGTTCTCAGCATTTAAAAGTCTCTTGTGGTTTGTCTCCCTCCCTCTCCTTAACTATTTTTTTCCCTTCCCCTCCCCCATGGTCCTCTGTTAAGTTTCCCCACGGAACCTTTTACTTTTAATGAAGTCCAGATTATCAGATTTTTTCATGGATTGTGCTTTTGGTGTTATACCTAAAAAATTATTGCCAAACCCAAGATCACTTAGGCCTTGTCCTATGGGATCTTCTAGGAGTTTTATAGTTTTGCTTTTTTAAATTTTTTATTTAAAAAAATTTTTTTTCTCCTTAAATAGTTTATTGTCAAGTTGGTTTACGTATAACACCCAGTGCTCATCCCAACAAGTGCCCTCCCTCATGGCCATCACTCCCCTTCCCTTCTCCCCTACCCCATCCCTCAATTTGTTCTCAGCATTCAAGTCTCTCAGGGTTTGCCTCCCTCCTTCTCCCCCACTATTTTTCCCCTTCTTCTCCAGCTTCGTCCTCCTTTATCTTCCTCATAATCCACTTATATGTGCAAACATGTGGTATCTGTCCTTCTCTGCCTGACTTATTTCACTCAGCATAACACCCTCTAGGTCCATCCATGTTGCTACACATGGCCAGATTCATTCTTTCTCATTGCCATGTAGTATTCCACTATATAGATAAACCACATCTTCTTGATCCATTTGTCTGTTGATGGACTCTTAGGCTCTTTCTATGTTTTGGCTATTGCTGAGAATGCTGCTATGAACATTGGGGTACGTGTGCCCCTATGCATCAGCACTCCTGTATCCCTTGGGTAAATTCCTAGAAGTGCTATTGCTGGGTCATAGGGGAGTTCTGTTGTTAATTTTTTGAGGAACCTCCACACTGTTTTCCAGAGGGGTTGCACCAGTTTACATTCCCACCCACAGTGCAGGAGGGTGCCCGTTTCTCCACATCCTCACCAGCATCTAGAGTCCTCTGATGTGCTCATTTTAGCCACTCTGACTGGCGTGAGGTGGTATCTCAGTGTGGTTTTGATTTGTATTTCCCTGATGAGGAGGGATGCTGAGTGTCGTTTCATGTGTCTGTTGGCCATCTGGATGTCCTTTTTGGAGAAGTGTCTGTTCATGTCTTCTGCCCATTTCTTCACTGGATTATGTGTTTTTCAGGTATGGAGTTTGATGAGTTCCTTATAGATATTGGATACTAGCCCTTTATCTGATATGTCATTTGCAACTATCTTTTCCCATTCCATCAGTTGTAGTTTCGCTTTTTTTTTTTTAAAGTTTATTCATTTATTATTTCTGAGAGAGAGAGACAGATAGACAAACAGACAGAGTAGGAGTGGGGAAGGGGCAGAGAGAAAGGGAGACACAGAATCTAAGCAGTCTCTAGGCTGTGACCTGTCAGCACAGAGATCGTGACCTAAGTGAAAGTCGGATGCTTAGCCAACTGAGCCACCCAGGCACCCCTATAGTTTTACTTTTGTACTTAGTTCTGTAACCCACCTCAAGCTAATTTTTCTGAAGGGTACATGGTCTGTGTCTAGATTCCTTTTTTGTATGTGGGTGGCCAGTTGTTCCAGCACCATTTGTTGAAAAGACTTTCCTTTCTCCATTGAAATGCTTTTGCCCCTTTGTGTCAAGAATCAGCTGGCTGTATTTGTATGGGTCCATTTCTGGGTTCTCTATGATGTTCCATTCATTTATTTGTTTATTCCTTTACCAGTTCTTGCCTTTCCAAATAATCTTTAGAATCATTTTCTTGCTACCCACAAAATAACTTGCTTGGATTTTGATTGGGATTGCATGAATTTGTAGATTACTCTGGGAAAACTGACACCTTAGCAGTATTGAGATTTCCTATTCATGAACATGGATTATCTCTTCATTTATTTAAATCTCTTTTGATTTCATTCATCAGTTTTGCAATTTTCTCATTATAGATCTTGCACGTGTTTTGTCAGAGATATATCTATTTGATTGTTTGGTGTCAATATTGGTTCAATATTTGTAGAAAATCTATCCTGTTAATGTTTGATGTTAATGATAGAGAAAACTCTGGACAGCGTAGAAGAGTAAGATTTAGAGCGGAAGATGGTGACAATGAGTACAGTTACAGCTTACATTTTATCAGATATTTAAAAATTTTTATTAAATGTTTTATTTATTTCTGAGAGAGAGAAAGAGAGACAGCGTGAACAGGGCAGGGTCAGAGAGAGAAGGAGACACAGTATCTGAAGCAGTCTCCAGGCTCTGAGCTAGCTGCCAGCACAGAGCCTGATGCAGCACTCGAACCCACAAACTGTGTGATCATGACCTGAGCCAAAGTTGGACGCTTAACCGACTGAGCCACCCGGGTGCCCCTGTCAGATACTTTTTAAAAGTTAAGGCCTTCAATGACTTACAATTTGCTTTGTGGTCAAATAGATGATTTTCTGTAATTTTTACAATTAACTTCTAAGAGCAGAATTACTATCCCTGTATAAGGAGGAAGCTTGATGGTGGATAACTTACATTGCATGCCTAAGAGTGGACCTGCTACCTTTTTGGTGAAGGAGTCCCTGAGCAGACTGTCTACCGTGGCTCATATCCAAAAACCTCCAAGATGGAATCAGTGCCATCAAGGCACTATTTGGAGGTGGCAGGGTAGGATAATACTGTGCTGCAGTTTAGTATTAAATTTTAAGCATTGTTTTTAAGCTAATGATCATGTACTTTGGATGGAAGTATTTACTGCTGGGTCAGGTTAGATTCCCTTTTGATGGGCAGGCAAAACACAAAACAGGTAAACCTGCTTCACTAGAAATAGAAGATGGCAATAAAATGTGGTGTTGGTTTTTTTTTGTTTTTTGTTTTTTGTTTTTTTTTCCTGGAGCAGGTGGGCAATGTCTACTGAAAAGGGAAATAGCTATACTTTGCATGAAAAATTCTGTTCCTCTCTTCCATACTCCGTTCCTAGAAGACAAGGATACAATCTTGATGAAAAAGTATAGTTTGTTTTCATTATATCTGGACTACCGAATTCATGATTTTTTCTATTCTGTTATTTATTTCTTTTAATCATCCAAAGTATGTATCTGAAGTATGTTCACAAATACTATACATATAAAATTTACTCCACCAACCAAACCACACCATTAGCATGTACATTTTAGCTGGTGGAATAAGTTGTTTTGTTCCCATTCTTTAACAACAACAGAAACACTTTTTTTTTTTTTTGCATAGCTTCTTTGTGGTAGAGTTTTACTGTGTTTCATTTACCATTGTAGAATGTAGGACAATTCTTATAACTTTTTTATATGTAATTATTACCTGTAGGACAACCTGTCTTCAAGTAGGGATAACTTACTCTAAAACTAATACCGGGCTGCTGTCTCTTTATGACAAGTGTCTTATCATTTAAATAAGAATCACCTTTATTGATTGTTTAAGAGTTTTTGTTGAAATTCCAGTTAGTTAACATAGAGTGTGATTTGAGCTTCAGGTGTGCAATATAGTGATCCAACACTTCTGTGTAATGTCTGGTGCTCATCACAAGTGCGCTCCTTAATCGCCATCACCTATTTCACCCATTCCCCATCCAACCTCCCTTTTGGTAACTATCAGTGTGTTCTCTTTAGCTAAAATGAAAATGACGTATGTGGCAAACAGCAATACTTGCATTTGACACATGTCCAAGACATCCTGTATCATGATTATAGAATCCTACCCCTGACAGCAATGTCAGGGATGGGCTAGTCCAACTTAATTATTTTACACTGAAGAGAAGGGAACAGGACAGAGAATAAGTGGCTGAAGCCTCCACACATCTAGTTAGTGCCCAAATCAAAACTAAAAGTCAGGATCTCCTGGTCTAGATGGATCTTGGGGTCATGGGAAGGTCTTAGCCTTTGAAATTGGATAGGCAAGTTGTACCAGTTTTACAAACCTGGGAAAACCCCTAAACCTACTTGAGTATCATTGTCCTCAGCTCCAAATTAAGGGATCCATCCATTCATTTATTTCTTCACTCACTCATTCATTCATTCGTTCATTCATTCTCATATCTTTATGTCCCAGACAATAATAAGGACAGAAGAATGGTTGTTAAGATCTGAAAAAGAGCTTAGAAGTATCTAAATGAGGTGTAAAATGCTAACTTACAATATTAATGCTCTTTCTTTGCTCCACATGAGATAGTTTCATATAAATCACAACAGACTTGAGAAAAGTAGCGCAAGATTATATATTATCCTCATTTTATAGTCAGAAAATTCATCAAAGATCAGGAAACTCCTCTACGACCAGGGCAAATGAAAAACAGAAACCAAGCAGAGTCTCTGTGAAGGGTTCTGAACCTTGGGTGCACATGAATCTATTGGAGAGCTTTTTTCTTCCTTCTTTCCTCCCTCCCTCCCTCCCTTCCATCTTTCCTCCCTTCCTTCCTCCCTTTCTCCCTCCCTCCCTTCCTCCCTCCCTCCCTTCCTTCCTTCCTTCCTTCCTTCCTTCCTTCCTTCCTTCCTTCCATCCTGATGCCTGGATCTCACAGCAGGAGGTTCTTATTCAGTTGTTGGGGACTTGGAGGAGGGGGAAAGGACATTCTTACAGAAAGCTTGCATGTGATTCTCATGTGCAGATGGGTTAGAGAGGCCCTGTGGGCAGGACTTAGCAGAGTGAGTTTTCAGTGGGCTGTGTCAGTTGACAAGCTTTCCGAGGGTCATGTGGTTGGGTAGCATGAAGAGGCTGAAGGCCTCAGCAGGAAAGCTCCTAGGTAGCCAGTGCTGCTCCCTTAATATCTTCCTAGACTCAGCTGCCATCTTCAATAGCCCTAGCTGAGCCATTTCATTTGTACTGCTTTTTATTCCAAACATAATAGCAGTTATAGTCAGGCGATGTTGGCATGAAGATCAGAAGAGAGTTGTTTGTCAAATTATATATGGTGCCCCTGCTATTTTATTTCTTGGATAGCTTGAGTTTGGTTTTGAAAATGACATTCCCTACCCACGGGGGTGGGGGATGTCTGAAGAACACTATGACAAGTTGCAATCTTAGCATGTCACAGCTTTGTATATTCTTGTTCAAGTATTTTCTTGGAAACTACTTAGCCTAGGATTACCTTTATTTTCTGTCTTAATTAATCCATGAGGAAAGTGGGGCTCAGGCAGGGTCATTGGAAACCTATTCTGGCGTCCTTGGCTAAGGTTTCACCATGTTATGCCCAGGAAATGTCTAATAGGAATATTAATGTAAATGTCTATTCGTCAGAACGTTCTGAGTCCTGGGGGACAAGAGACAGAAGGCAAGGTACATACCTTGAGCTATGAACAACAGAGTAAGCAAACCAAGGAGGATATTTTATCAGGATGCTTTATTGTAATTGTGGAGTGTCAACCTGATCTTGTTTCCTTTGTATTCACCAGCTCTCTTACCATCACACACACACACACACACACACACACACACACACACTCCTTGGCTTTCCTAGTACTGTTAGACCCATCCCAGTTCATATTTTTTTTTGAGAGAGAGAGAGAGCACACATGTGTGCATGAGCAGGGAAGGGGCAGAAGGAGATATATACATAGAGAGAATCTTAAGTAGGCTTTGTGCCCAGCACAGAGCCTGATGCAGGGCTCGATCTCACAACTGTGAGATCATGACCTGAGCCAAAATCAAGAGTCAGATGCTTAACCAACTGAGCCACCTGCGTGCCCCAGACCCATGCCAGTTCTTAATAGGTCCTGACAAAAGAGGAGTTTATATATCTCTATAGCCTCCACCTCCTCATCTTGTCTATCCATGAAGTCCTGGGGATAAATGTGGTTTCCCAAAACTAAGGTTAGGATCTAGTCAGCAGTGTATTCTTGTCCTCTCTCTTACCTCCTATCTTAGCCTTTGCTGCCCAGCAGATTGTGACCAGGGAAACCCCTGAATCATGTACTCTGCTCTCCATGGGCTAGTCTTTGGGACTAATCTGGTTTGAGGCAATCCCTTTCCTCAGAAATGAATCCTGCCTTCCCCACCTTGGCCTTTTGGCTGGTATACTGTTGTATGTAAACAGCTCTGTAGATCATACTGGCCCTGCATGTGAGATGTCTGAGCACAGACGGACTCCCCATGCCTCCACATGAATGCAATCTGTAGAATGGGCTAGTGCCTGCACTATGGACAGAACTGGCCACAACCCATCAGATGCAGGGACCAGCCCCAGCTCCTTTGTGTCTCATTTGTCTCTGTGTCTCTGTTATCTGCCTTTCTATGCTCTGCCAGCTGTATTGGTGCCCTTAAGCCTGAGATATTCTGAGTTTCCTACATGATACCAGGGAGGGATTAGATGGCCTGGCTTACTTGGGATAAGCTTTGTTGCCCAGCCCTCCTTAAGCTGACCACACTTTGAGCTGCTACACTCAGGCAGCCGACAGGAAAGCTTGTGCTGTTGTTAGGTTTGAGCATTTTAGACCTTTGATTTTCTATTTGGTTTGGATCTTTTGCGTTAACTTTCAGTCCTAGGGAAGGCCCTGTTTTCAGGCCTGGACACTCAAGAGTTAGCCTATACCTTCTAGACAAAATGGAACCTTGTGTCTCTTTGTTCCTAGCCATTACCAAATCGGTCTATGTTTTTCCTGTCTGGTATTTTGGAAATGTTGACATTATGTATGAACATATATAAATCTCTCCTTGTTATTCTTTCCCTTTGCTCCATGTGTTATTTATTCTTAAACTGTTTTCCTCATAAAATCCATAGGTTGTAATATATAGTTTTTTTATGTTTTTATATTTCAGCAAAATACAAAAAATGCCTTTGGCTTCTAGATGCTCTGTAAGGAAAACATGCAGTGTTGTGACTGTTCATTTTCATCACCTTCTTGCTAATGCTGTTTTCCCTTTAGAAACTCAGCAAGAGTGGGCATCTGGGGAAGGAGGAAATCTGCCTCTACAAAAGCATATTACCAAGGCCTTTCTAATACTAGTTATTTTACTTAAAATAAATCTATAAATCAACTGTATTTAGCGAATATATGTGGCTAGAAGTCCATGGTTTCATGCTGGGTTGAGCCGTCTGCTGTACGCTGAGCCTGTTCTGTTCTCGGGCCCACATAGCGGGATGACATGTGGGGGAGGAGGGCACGTTATCAGACCACGTGGTTTGTCAAGGTTATTTCTGAACCATGATGGCCTCAACTAAAAAGATAAAGAGAGAGTGCGAAAAGGGAAGGAGAGGTGAAGCCTTGTTGTAGTATTTGTAGTTATGTTTTAATTTAAATGGCTACATGTGGCTAGCATCTGTGGTATCAAGCAGCTAAGCATTTGAGGATTGAATTCCAGAGGGTGTGGCTCTTTGATGGCAATGTCGGGCTTCTCACGGACTTGCGTGCCCATGATTCAAGGCGGGGATTGTCAGCACCATGGCCTGCCTCCATCACGAGAGTGCTTCGGCTTTATTAGTCCATTTCCTTTACTTCTTGTAGATTCCTGTGTACCATATTTGTTCAACAAATCTGTTCTAATGCATAGAGTGTGGTGACATGTGCTATTTGTAAAGTTATGCACCTTTCATTCAAAATGGCATTCATACAGATTTGATGAAAGACATTTAATTTGCTTCTACAAAGTGAGTTGTTTGGTGTGAACAAGTAATTCTCATGTCACTGTGAATATAGACTTGAGGAAGAGGTATAAACAGAGGGAGGAGAGAGAGAGAGAGATTTTTAATTTACCACTTCTGACTACTGGTATCTCATTTAGTACTTTAAAAAAAAGCACTCATCAGTTAAGATAGATCACCAAATCCAAGGCCTGGAATGGATCATGGGGAATCTGGTACAATCTCCTCTCAAGTGCTGCTTTTCTCCTTGCCACTGTCCTTCCTAACCTCTTTCGCCACAGTGAGCGATTCAGCCTCTTCCAGAAGTTTCAGTGACAGGAACTCTTTCTCTTTCCTTCCTGACGTGCTTCACTCCATTGTTGGCTGACTTCCATTCTTAGAAGCTGCCTCCTTATGGTGTGATGAAGTCTGTTTTCAGCCATGGTGTCTACTTGTGAGATAACACAAGCATATGTAATTCTATTTCCGTGTATTGGCCCTCCAAATATTTTAAGATAAAACTCTTTTTTACATAGAATTCTCTGGATTGGTTTTGAATGCATTTATTCATGGCAGACTTTGAAGTCTCCTCGCTGTCCTCTCTTATTTATCTTGATCCAGACATATACTAATTTCTCAGTGGTCCACTTGACGTAGTGCCCGAAACTGAAAACTTTAGGTGAGGTTTATCAGTAACATAGTTGAGCAGAATGCTCACTTTCTGACTTCTAGAGGCTATACCCTTACTGATAGTTTATGATTACTTTAACTTATTTTTTGTTCTTTTTTATTTTTTATTAAAAAATTTTTAAATGTTTTATTTATTTCTGAGAGAGAAAGACAGAGAGAGAGGGAGACACAGAATCTGAAGCAGGCTCCAGGCTCTGAGCTAGCTATCAGCACAGAACCAAACGTGGGGTTCGAACCCATGAACTGTGAGATCATGACCTGAGTTGAAGTTGGACGCTTAACCGACTGAGCCACCCAGGCGCCCCTTTCATTTTTTTTTTAAGTGGAGCCCCACCAATATTCATATTGACCTTACCGTCAGCTAAATGGCCATAGCATTTTCACACGTGTTAAGTCATGCCTCTCCTGTACTGGAACAGTTGTATTTGGGTGACCAAGTACAGCACTTTATATTAGCTCCTGTTCACTTTCATCTTGATAACTTTGGTGTGCATTGTGGGTGCCGATGCGTTGCCTGATCTCTCTCTTCAGACATGAGTAACTTGTTTCTCCAGCAGCTGGGAGTGCTGTTGTCAATAACCCTTATCTGTCAGCAGTCTCTCTTAACTAAAGAAAACTACCTTGGCCAAGCCCACACTTACTTTTAGGGACAGCCTCCATTCACTGATCAGCTCAGGGGTATAAAGTCCACCCCTTTCTTTGGGACCACTTTTCAGGACCATCTCAGGTCCAGTATTCCCTGTGGGGTGGAAGCTGGGCCTTCATTGGGATTGCATCACAAATCAGTCTTGTCCTTTACTTGTCTCTGGTTTCTTTTCCTTCCTTTCACACATGTTGATCCCAAGAGCCCTCCCTAATGCCTTGCATGCTACTTTCTAGCTCAGAGTCTGCTTCACAGAGAGCCTCATTTGCATTCACATATTACTCCAGTCTGTGGAGTAAATTCATTATGAATCCTACGTCTGTCATCAAAGGTATCAACTTTTCTCATTTTCCTGAGGTCCAGAGTCATACTTTAACTCTTCACCTGCTCTCTCTAGCTCGATTTGTCATAGGCATCCCAATGTCAACACAGCCACCACGGCACTCATGATTCTCACCATCTTTCCTTCTAAGCCCACTCTTCTTATTGCATTAACTCAGTCACCCACAGTAGAAGTCTTCTCTTCTCCCTCAGCGTAACATTCGAAGCTTTCTTTCCTACTGCCATTTCCCTAATTCAAACCCTTAGCATCCACCACTTACACTATTATAAGAGCCTCCTCCCTGGCTTTCTGTGCCACCAGTTTTACACATGACACTCCACTTGTCTTCATACAGCCCTCAGAGAATCTTTCTAAAACATAGGGCTGATCATGTTACCCTCTGATTTAAACACTTTGATGCCCTTCCCCTACACCCTTCCTTAAAGGATCAAACTCATACTTTATAAGCTTTAAAGTCTCTTATTTAGGGGCGCCTGGGTGGCTTAGTCGGTTAAGCGTCCGACTTTCGCTTAGGTCAGGATCTCGCGGTTCGTGGGTTCGAGCCCCTCGTCGGGCTCTGTGCTGACTGCCAGCTCAGAGCCTGGAGCCTGTTTCAGTCTGTGACTCCCTCTCTCTCTGACCCTCCCCTGCTCATGCTGTCTCTCTCTCTCTCCTAGAAATAAATAAAAATATATTTTAAAAAAAAGTCTCTTATTTAACCTTTCTCTCCTTCCTGTTTTGTCTGCTTCTGTCCTCTTCAGACATGCATATGTACCACCTTACTCTCCTAGTCTCCAAATATCAACACTGTCCTAGAAGTGCCTTTGGGGAACTTTTCGCTTCACTGTCGCTCATGCCTAGTGAATTGCCCTTGTCTCCCATGGGATTATGAGCTTCTTGGATGCGTGTAGTTTATGCTTGCTCTCAGTCTTGCTCTCCAACATGGAATGCAGTGCCCGACACATTGTGGTTCCACTGGGTCACCTGTATGCTGCACAAGTACTAGGGTGTATGTCCCTTCCAAAGAATTGAACATGGGATTCAAAGTTAGAAGCTGAAGAAAGGGAAGGTGCTGAAAATCAAGGTCATTCACAGTATGGATTTATAGGTCTATTTGAAATACTTTTATTTATTTTACTGTTTATTTATTTTGAGAGAGAGAAAGAGAGAGAATGAAAATGAATGAATTCCAAGCAGGTTCTGTACTGTCAGCACAGAGCCCGATGCAGGGCTTGATCCCACAAACCATGAAATCATAAGTTAGACACTTAACCAACTGAGCCTGTCAGGCAGACTTATTTTAAGTACTTTTAAAATGGTGTGACATTAAACTACTTTTCTTACTATTAGTAAATCCTAGAAGTTTGAACTTTTTATATTTTGTTGATGATTATACTGGTATGCCCCAGACTAAGATGTCATGGCAGATTAAAAGTACATTTCCATAGGGGCACCTGGGTGGCTCAGTGGGTTAGGTGTCCGACTTCGGCTCAGGTCATGATCTTACAGCTCATGAGTTCGAGCCCTGTGTCACATTCTGTGCTGAGCCCACTTTGAATTCTGTGTCTCCCTCTCTCTCTGCCCCTCTCCCACTCATGCTCTGTCTCTCTTTCCTTCAAAAGTAAATAAACATCAAAAATCAATATAAAAGTACATTTCCATAGAGAATGTAGAGGATTCTTAGAATTTCTTAAGGAAAACAAGAAAAAAAAAGTTGCATAGGTGGTTTAATGAAGCGGTAAACATACTTTCCCTACAAGAGACATGTTTATCCATATTTTCCTGAGAAGGCAAATGCCAGATTTAGACAGTGTTTCTTGGTCTTGAATTTCACGTGAGGTGTGAGTTCCAAGGTAGTGATTCTGTGGTCTAGTGGTTGTATGGAATTACTGGAACAAGTTGAATAGTTTAGTAGCTTCAACTTGATTAAAAAAAAAAAAAATGGAAAGAGTCAAAATCCTCCAGTATGACCCAAATGGGAATGTGAGACTGAAATCAGCAAGAGGAAACATATAAAAAAAGAATTGCATAATCCTGAATTTAACTTTAAAAATGTTATCACAAGATGGAGGGGACCTGACTTAGAAGTGGTTTATGTGAACCAAAAAACCTGTTTTTGTAAGCCAACAGTTTGATGTGATTTAAAAAGAGGAGACAGTCTTGTACTACCATAACTACAACGTCCAGATCACAAAATAAAGAGCTAGCCAATGTCGTATTGATTCAAATATGTCAGGAATATTGTATTTAGATCTAAAAGGAAGTGATGACAAATAAGGATGCCTTCAAAAAAGGGTATTTTGGATGGGGAAAGCTCTGTTTTCAAGTAGGAAAGGTTGAAACAGCATAAATGCTAAACTGGAGAAGAGGGGACCATCAGACGTGTGGGGGGGGTTGGGGGGGTTCACATTGGAAGCATGATCACCGTACAGAGGACCAAGCACTGGGTTATGTCAGTTGTGAATATCAGTGGCTAAAAGTTAAAAGAATGGCAATTTTGTCTCAATAAGACTTTATATTCTAATGCATCAAAATATGTCTAAAAGTAAAATGTCCTGCCCTTTGTGGTAATGAATTTCATGTCATTAAGTACCAGGCAAATTAAGGCTGTATGGCAAACATCAGACGGGAAGTTGGACCAGAAGCCAACCAAGGATTTAGGTGTCCGTTTAAGATGGTATGAGCTCACCTAGTGTCACATCCACAGCAGTGGATGAAGACCATTTTGGATTCTCAGCTATTTTTTTTAGTTTTACCAAGGTACTGTTAAATTTTATTATGTAGTATTTCTTCATTTTTTAAACATGAGAGTTATGTTCTATAAAAGCAGGTAAGACTGTGAGTGGCATATCATGGAAGTTAAGAGAATGTTTTTGTCTTGGCTCTACTACTTGCTAGCTGTGTGACCCTGGGTAAGTCACTTTGCTTCTCTGAACATTAGGTTTTTTTTCCCCCTCATTGTTAAATATTACTAATAATAATACCTATATTAAAGGTAGTTGTAGGAATGAAATAAAACAATGTAAAGCATTCAGGTCATATTCAGTAAATATTGTTGTTGTTACTATTATTACTTGTTTCTCTGTAATTATTGGAGGTTAACACAAAAATGTTCCCTCCCTGTTGAAATAATGCAGACATTTTACACTTTGCTCATAACATAATAAGGTTCCCTTTGTGGTTGCAGTTTGTAATTATTTGATAAGTTATCCTTATTAAGTCTATGGGAAGTTTCAAACTTTTAATTTTTTCACCTTTATTTGCAACATAAAAAAATAACAGAATTCATGAGGTAACAGATGAAAAACGTTATCACTTTTTGAATAATACATTCAGTTGAAATTAAATGATTTAAAATATAATTGCTTCTGGAAATGACTTTATGAGCAGTGGAAGGATTTAGTGGAAGAATGACAAATAAAGCAACCGCACAGAGCATGATTTGGTTTTTCCCCATGGCTTCATGTGGGAGTCACTTAGTGCCCAGGTTTTCAGAAACAGGCCCCTTTGATAATAGTAAACATTAGTGTTCCATTCTCTAGTCACATATTTCAAAATATGGTTAGTGCGTGTTTATGTTGGTGAAGGTAGGACTCGAATGCAAGTTACATTTTTTCTCAACTGGAAACACAGACTGAATTGAATAGAACTTTCTTGTTCCTTTCTTGGCTTTGACATTCTTTTTTTTTTTTTTTTTAATATTTTTATTTATTTCTAGGAGAGAGAGACAGCGTGAGCAGGGGAAGGTCAGAGAGAGAGGGAGATACAGACTCTGAAATAGGCTCCAGGCTCTGAGCTGGCAGTCAGCACAGAGCCCGACGTGGGGCTCGAACACACGAACCGCGAGATCATGACCTAAGTGAAAGTCGGACGCTTAACCGACTAAGCCACCCAGGTGCCCCTTGGCTTTGACATTCTTGACTTAACCACCCTTACATAGTAAAAATATCCTTTTGTACAAGCTAGATGTGGCTTGTAGGAGTTACACTGTCCTTGACTGTGCTGCATGTAGCCCCTGGGATCCAGATAGACTGTTGAATGCTGAGGGTAGATTTGCCTCCCTGCTGCATTTTGCACAGGGTTTTTGGTTGCCACTGCTGGGCATATCGCCACCCCACCCCCCCCACTAAGTCTTGTGGGCTTACCAGTTCCAAGTAGATGGCTAGCTTTAAATCAAATTTAAATGCCATCAATACAAGAGCCTCATTGGGCTTTAGGTAATTTAGGAAAATGGAGCCATCTTGAACTTAGTCCAAATCTGACCCATTTAAAGTGAAAGGAAAACAACTTGTTGAGGATTTTAGTCCTTTGTTGGGTCATATGGTAAGCGCCTCTGCTAAAGTGTTTTCCAGAATGGCTGTATCATTTTACATTCTCACCAGCAACGGATGCATGATCTGGTGTCTTCACATCCTCTTAAGCATTCGGTGGTGTCACTATTTTCTTTTTTGACCATTTTGAAGGTGTGTGGTGATGCGTCATTGTGCTTTTAATTTGCATTTCTGTGATGAACTTGAACAGCTTTCATGTGCTTATTTGCCATCTCTGTATCCTTTTTGGCGAAATGTCTGTTTTTCTCTTTTGTCCATTTTCTTTTCTTTTCTTTTTTTTTTTTTTACAAATAGTTTATTGTCAAGTTGGTTTCCATATAACACCCAGTGCTCATCCCCACAAGTGCCACCCTCCATGCCCATCTCCCCCCTCCTCCCCCCCACACCCCTCAGTCCTCAGTTTGTTCTCAGAATTCAAGAGTCTCTCATGGTTTGCTTCTCTCCCTCTCCCCCACCATTTCCCCCCTTCGTCTCCCCCATGGTCCTCCGTTAAGTTCCTCCTAATCCTCCTATACGTGCAAACATATGGTATTTGTCCTTCTCTGCCTGACTTATTTCGCTCAGCATAACACCCTGAAGGTCCATCCAGGTTGCTACACATGGCCAGATTTCACTGTTTCTCATTACCATGTAGTATTCCATGGTATAGATAAACCACATCTTATTGATCCATTCATCTGTTGATGGACACTTAGGCTCTTTCCATGTTTTAGCTATTGTAGAGAGTGCTGCTATGAACATTGGAGTTCATGTGCCCCTGTGCATCAGCACTCCTGTATCCTTTGGGTAAATTCCTAGCAGTGCTATTGCTATGTCATAGGGGAGTTCTACTGTTAATGTTTTGAGGAACTCCACCCTGTTTTCCAGAGGGGCTGCACCAGTTTACATTCCCACCCACAGTGTAGGAGGGTGCCCGTGTCTCCACATCCTCGCCAGCATCTAGAGTGCTCTGATTTGCTCATTTTAGCCACTCTGACCAGCATAATGTGGTATCTCAGTGTGCTTTTGATTTGTATTTCCCTGATGAGGAGGGATGCTGAGCATCATTTCATGTGTCTTTTGGCCATCTGGATCCAAAATCTATAAGGAACTCACCAAACTCCACACCCGAAAAACAAGCAACCCAGTAAAGAAATGGCCAGAAGATATGAACAGACACTTCTCCAAAGAGGACATCCGGATGGCCAACAGACACATGAAACGATGCTCAGCATCCCTTTTGTCCATTTTCTAATAGGATTTTTTTTGTTGTTGAGTTCTGTGAGTTCACTGTATATTCTAGAAAAGCATCATATCTATATATGTGGTTTGTTAACCTTTTTCCCATTCTGCAAGCTTGTATTTTCATCTCTTTATCAAGTTTTTGCAGAGTAAATGTTTTAAATCTTGATGAAGTCTACTTTATTGGTTTTTCATTTTACGTAAAATGATTTTGATGTTATATCTAAGAACTCTCATTGACCCCTAGGTCCCGAAGATTTTTCTCCTGTGGCTTTTTCTTAAGGTTTTATAGTTTTGCATTTTACATGTAGATCTGGGGTCCATTTTTTATTTAATTTTGTGTAAAGTATGGTGTTTAGGGAGAGGTTTTTTTTCTCATATGGCTTTTGATTAAATTTTAATTCAAAGGCGCAATATTCAGCAGTAGTTTATATGTTTATAATGTTAGGGATTTCCCAGAAATGTATACAAGTGTAGTTCTTGAGGATTTCTGTGTCTTGTTGGTACTCCAAACAGTGCTGGGCTCAGTAAATGCTTCGTTAAGGAGGCAGAAAGTTCTGGGTTCAAATTCTCCACTTGGGGCACTTTATTATTTAAAAATATTTTTTTAATGTTGATTTATTTTTGAGAAAGAGAATGTGAGCTGGGAAGGGGCAGAGAGAGAGGGAGGCACAGAATCTGAAGCAGGCTGCAGGTGCTGATCTGTCAGCACAGAGCCCAACGTGGGGCTCGAACTTACAAACTGCAAGGTCATGACCTGAGCCAGAGTTGGACACTCAACCAACTGAGCCACCCAAGTGCCCCTTTTATTTGTTTTTCACTTAGAATCACTTAGGGGACTTTGAACAAGTCAGAGTCTCAATTTCTTCATAGGCAAAACTGGATAACAGTTCCTTGACTATGGCTCTCTCATAGATCAAGTGAACTAATGTATGCAAAAGTTGCTTTAAACAAATACTGTTTAAACTGTAGAGTACTTAAACACTTCTGGGATGATCATGGATTTTATTAGTAAGTGTAATAGAATTGTGCTGTAGCCCAAGTGTTGGCGGCTGCCTCCCTCTCTGTCCCTCATCTTTATAGGGGCACAGGAGAAATGAGATGGTTTGGTCTTAACTCTTCCTTTCCGACCCCTTGTGTCTTTGTGAGGTGGCTGTCTAACACTTACCACCTCAACTCTGACATGCCATTCCCTTGTCAACTCAATATGCCGAGGTCTGCTCCACTGGATCCTGGGAAAATGCCCTGCTTTCCATTGTCCATCACGGTCCCTTAGGTCCACCTGCAGGACCGACGCACCCGATGATTCAGATTTGGAAGTCCATGGTGCTGCCACAGAAATTTTACATTAAATGAGCAGGCTTTTTCATAAGGTCCAGTGTGGTGCAAACATTCCCTTCCATTTTTTCCGCAGAGTCCATTTTCCCTGAGTATCTGGGAACTTCCTCCCCCTTCCCCAAGATCCTCTGGTCTTTTTTTTTTTTTATCACCTTCCCTTCCCCCTTAGTCTTAACTTCATCCACAAGGAGGAAGCAGCAAATCCTTGAAGTCCTGTAACAACTTCTGATTGTCAAATGGAACCTCTTTAAAAAGCCTACCCTGACCGTACTGCCTCAGGCAATCCACGCACTGCTTTCTGTTCTGCTAGCCTCTTTTATTTTACTTAACACTGATCACTGTTTAATGATACATACATATTTGTTCTCTGTCTCTCCTGCTACAATATCTGCTTCGTGAAATATATTCTGAACCAATCATTGAAATTTTCAGAGTGGACTTGCTATAAGACAAATATTTGACCATCTTTTATAGCATGGTCATATCTCATAGTTTAACTAGTTTAGTTTATATGCTAACAAAGTTCTTCTCTCTTTTATATGCCCTAACCCCCCCTTTCCTTACAGGGTATATGGGGGGATAGGAAGGAAGGAGCGAGGAGGAAGGAAAAGCCTGTGCTGCCAAAAGATGCTTTTGGAGGAAGTGAAATGGAAGGCAAGGACACAGTGACTAGGAGACTTGGGTGTAATAATGAGATAATAGATTTCTATCCTTGCTAGGCAAGACAGCTGTGAACATAATAAACAAATATAAAACTATGCAGCAGAAAAATGATTAGAAGTAATTAGTGGTGAATGGTTTATTAGTCAGGGAAAAAGACAAATGAAAGGGAGGTTTGAGGATATTGTTGAGGGAAGAACAGATATCAAATCCATGGCCTTTGTGGTCAGCATTTGGAACTTGCCATACAGGGAGGGGCAGGTTTATGAAAGGGAAATGTAGCTCCCCTCCCAAAAATGCATTGCTCTTTCTCTTAAATGCCTTCACTGTGTTAATAATGCATTTTCTGTGTACCAGGCACTGTGCTAAGTGTATGGTGTGTATTTTCTTTAATCTTCACTATAACCCTATGAGGGAAGTGCTACTACAACATTTTACAGTTGAGGAAACTGAGGCAAAGTAACTTGCCAGAGATAATAAGTTTCCTCCTAGCTACTTAGGTTCATTGTGCTTTATTTTGGTTAGAACCACAGAATGTATTTTGATATTTCTAATGATGTGACTATGACTTTAATGCATAAAATAAAGTCCTCTAAGTCATTAGAACTGCTGTGATGCAAGATAATAGGGCAGATTTTCCCGGAGACTGAGGCCCCCAGTAGATAGGTAAATCAGGATACCTGGATGGGCATCAACATTTTAAGGACATAAAGCAAACTTCTAACTATATATAGTTACTCTGTGCTGGGCATTCTCCCAGGTGATGGGGATACAACAATCAGCCAAGTTGTTAAGGCCCCATCTCTTATGACACTTAGGTTCCAATGAGGAGGAAGAGAAAGAAGGGTCTCTTTAGGTAAAGGGCCAGAACCCCTGAAGGATGAGAAGGAAGAAGGTGGAGAGAAAACATTCCGGAAAGAGACATTACCTCACACTGCTGTTTGAAACACTGCAGTGGTGTCAGCCCCATAGTATAAGTCTACATTCCTGAGTGTGAGACACAGGTATCTTCATGGGAAGACTCCTATACGCCTGCGTGTGCAGCCTTGTCTACCATCAGTCTCCCCTTCTGGCCACTGCACACATTGTGTCCACAGTTCCTTTCCCAAAATTGTTTCCTGGTAAACTGCTATTGATCCTTCAAGACTCAGATCAAGGACCAGCTTCTCTCACTTCTTACGTAGATCTGATGTAGATCTGATTATGTTCCCTTTTAAGAACCTACTCTATTTGGTAGCTCAAGCTATTTTAGCACTTGTCACACTGCAGTGCATTTACTTATTCTCATATCAGACTTGTGTTCAAAACCCAGCTTTGCTACTTGACCTTTGGAATCATCAGCTTCTCAGAGGTATACTTCAATGAATAGTAGTCATCGTAATTAGTACTAATATCAACAATCTGTTACTGGTCTCCAAGCCTCTGCTTCATAGTCCCGTAGATTATAGGGGCTTAGATTTCTTCCATTATAGGCCAGAATAGAATTCTATAACACTGGAAGGGTCCTTAATGATCTTCAAATTGTGCGTGTAAAGGTTTCAGAAATCTCTCAGAGGTGTTTCTGGGGCTCGGTTGGCAAGTTTCTGGGCGACCACCTTGCTTTACCCAGAACAACTATTTATACATATTTAATCTCATTTGCTGATTTCATAAGATTTCATTTGCATTTTTAAACATTTCAACTGTTTTATGAGTTTGAAAGTCATTCATCTCATCCAACTCCTCGTTTTACAGAGCTCTAGCTTTTGCAAGGAAACAGAACTAGTTACTGGTAGTGCCAAAATCTCGGTCTCTCAGCTCCCACAGAGCCCTCAAGGAAGGACTCGATCCCATCATTTTGCGATTCCAGATCTTGCTTTGTACTGAATGAGCACACCAAGCCTAGATATAGAATTCAAGAGAATCCTAAGACTACAGGATTTTGTTCTGTGTTTTAGAATCCGGAATTCCTGATTGTCTACTAATAAATCCTGTAACATGCTTGATCTGTTCTTCTCCATGCGCAAAGATATTTATGCTACGGAGGAGACCAGTGAACCCGGAGGTAGAAAATGCTGCCTCATGGGTACTCTCTGAGTGAAAATGTGAAGAAAGCTGCCCAAGGCACACGAATCTGGCACATGCCTTTACAAAGAGAGGAGGGTTCTTCTCCCTCTCTTTGCTTTACATGTTACTTACCCTGGTCACTAATGTCTTGTGTGAATTGGGTTTGAATATGAAAACGTCACCTCATATTTCTCACATTTATAAACTTTCGCCATCCTCTTTTCTTTTCTCAAGTAGAGGTTATTTTTATTTCCCAGTGTCGGATACCGTAATTGTCCTAGTAGCAGGTTTTATACAGCTTATGTTTTAATTTCAGACTTGAATGTTTAACTTCTAGTGCCTTTTGTGTTAAAACCCATATGTTTGCTCTAAATTGCATGAAGTGATTAATTGAGTCATTAAGACAATGGTTGCCTTATTAGGGATCCAAGAAAGCTGACCAGAATGGTGCAAGTGCAAACTAACCATATTTATTTAGCTTTCACTGCACATGTGCATGTGTGTTTTCCAAGCAAATGATTCTACAGTGCAAATTTGCAAATGATATGAGACTAGAAGAGATCGCTGAGGCTTTAGAGATAGCTAATGCCTTAGGATCCAAACAGATCTTGACGGATCAGAAGGAGTGGCCAAGTCAAACAAAATAATAAAGAAAAAATGTCCACTTGTGCCCCTGGCTCCAAAACACCAACTTGACAGGAGAGATAGTCTTTAAATTGAAATTTTTGGTTGGTCATAAATTCAATAAGAATCAATCTTACCTACAGTAATAGGAGTATAAAATCTAGAACAGAATGAGTGATAATATTGATATCCTCAGTGCTGACTGGGTCTCCTCCTTCAGTCCTGTGTGTAACCAGGTCTAGGAATGGCCTGTTTTATTTTTCATTGTTGTTGTGTGGGTTTTTTTGGTTTTTTGCCTCCTATAATGTTCATCACCTTCAGTGACCCCCTTTCCCCCCATTTCCCTGTAACGTTTCTTTGGGAGACTTGACATTTTCTCAGTCTTCCCTAAAATGCTTTAGGCACATAGTGTCTCTGATCAGAGCTCTTCCTTTCAACCAGATTGCCACCCAATAGCCCCACATAGAGAAATTCTGGAGTAACATTTTAAGAGGTTATAGACAAATCTGAGCACATTCAGAGGAGGGTGTTGAAACCTTCATCCAGTGAGGAGTGGGGTGGAGATCCAGTATGGTAATCTGAGGAGAAACTATTTGTGAGTGGGAGCATTGGAGAGGCTCCCTTAGGCAGGGCTGCCCTGTTCGGGCACTGGGTCCACATACCCTTATCACCCAGCCAACGCTGAGAGGGCCTGGGACAGAGACTGTACTTAGACTACTGCATAGGATGGGTGCATCTAATCCCAGTTTAAGGGTGACTTACACTGATGATGATTTTACCTTGGGATTGCGTATATCCTGCAATGAAAGGGAGGTTGTTGTTGCCACAAGCAACTAACACAGTAATTCCAATGGGAATCATCCCCAGTCTGGGGAGAATAATATACTTTCCACAAATAGGGGAATGTGGGTTCCAGGCACACCTGTGTCTTAAGGAGTTGACATTAAATGATTCTGCTGGTACATGTAGAAGTGAAAAGGACTGATAAATGTCCTTTTCTGATTTTTTCTGACTTCTGACTGATAAATAAAAAAAAAAAAAAAAGAAACTTTTTGCACTTGCACCATTCCAGTCAGCTTTCTTGGATCCCTAATAAGGCAACCGTTGTCTTAATGACTCAAAGTCATAAAGTAAAGTCATTAAAAAAAAAAAGAACACTTGGCACAATTCTTGCCATGGAATACATGCTAAAATACGTTGTTGTCATCATTATGGTTATTATTACTAAAGGTCAACTTATGTTTAAGGTATTTTGAGCAATTGGAATTGTGATCCTCGTCTCTGGCTGTGCCTTTCTCACTCTTCTGATGTGGATTCCAGTTTTCCATGGCCCTGTCTCTGACCTCTGGCGTCTATGTCTGCATCTGACCCAGGTCCAGCCAGACAGGATGCCATCAGTGTGGAATCATTCTCACTCTATTCACATTTGCACAGTGTTCTGTCCTTAAAGTATACAAGTTTATTGTCTCCATTATACAGAGTTTGCTGATTGCATTTCTAGTGCTCTCCTCTTCCTAATTTTTATTCTTAATTGCAAGTGCATATATCCATGTGATGCTTCTCTGCTGTGTTAACTCCCTTATAAAACTCTAGAATGCCTTATGTTTATTTGTCTTGTGCAGGGTGAGGTTTTGTAATCAGAACTTCATGGTTTTAGGCAAGAAAAAGAACTTCCCCTGTGCTGAAAGCTTCCTGGAACATGTTCGCTCATTACCCACCCTTTTCTTGGGGTACTTCCTGGCTGTTAGGATAAATATCCCCACAGCAAACATAACATCAAAGGAACTGTCTGGCCCAGTATTTAACTGTTTCATACCCACTGTGCGTACAACACAGTTATTCCTAAGTAATTAAATCCTGTGGTGGCCTATGGTTTTTAAATATATCAGATGCTTTTTCCCTTGTCCTTAAAAATAGAAAGACAAGGGGCGCCTGGGTGGCTTAGTTGGTTAAGCATCCGACTTTCGCTTAGGTCATGATCTCGCGGTTCGTGGGTTCGAGCCCCATGTCGGGCTCTGTGCTGACTGCCAGCTCAGAGCCTGGAGCCTGTTTCTGTGACTCCCTCTCTCTCTGACCCTCCCCTGCTCACGCTCTCTCTCTCTCTCTCTCCTAGAAATAAATAAAACATTAAAAACATTAAAAAAAAAAAAGAAAGACAAGTATCTATCTATAAGTCAACAGCAGATTTTATTATAATGAGCCAGGCCATAAGAGGCAAATGGCCCTGTTATCTATGTATTTGTAGAAGCTGTTTAACATAAACTTGGACAAAATAGATCATTTAAGCCCTTCATCTAAAAAGTCACATGTCCATTTGTTCAGTTCCCCTGACTGTATTTTGTTGCTATTTTATCCTACAAAAATAGCCAAAAGTAATTTTGTTTAGAGCTGGGTTACCTACAAGAATATCATTGATTTTTGTTTCTCATTATAACACTACTTTCTTTTTAACTCTTTTCTTTATAGAAAATTTAGAAGTACAGAAAAAATTCAAAAAAGGGAGAAAAATCACTCACAAATCCCATAATCCTATTACTCACTAATATTTTAAGTCCTTTTGGTCATCTTCCTGTCTATTTATGTTATATACATATATTATGTGTATGTAATATATATTTGTCAGATATATCAAAATTATCATAACGCTGTATCCATATTTATAGTTTTTATATTTGGGAAAATATAAATACTTTATCATATCATGAGTTTTTTCACTTAATATTCTATTATGAACATTTTTCCATGTCATTGATATTATTTTATAATGATATTTTAGTTGAGTCTAGTTGACACAGTTTACGTTTCAGGTGTGCAACATAATGATTCCCCAAGTTTGTACATTATGCTGTGTTCACCATAAGTGTAGCTACCATCTGTCCTGATACACTGATACATCATTATGACAGTATTATTGACTATAGTTCCTGTGTTGTGCCTTTTATCCCCATCACTTTTTCATTCTGTAACTGGAAGTCTGTATTTCCCATTCCACTTAACCCAATTTCCCCATCACCTCCCCCCACCTGCCCCAGCAACCATCAGTTTGTTCTCTGTATTTGTAGGTCTGATTCTGCTCTTTGTCTATCAATTTGTTGTTGCTTTTTAGATTCCACTTATGAGTGAAATCGTATGGTATTTGTCTGTCTCAGTGTGACTTATTTCACTTAGCATAATACCCTCTAGGTCTGTCTATGTTGTCTCAAATGGCATGATCTCATTCTTTTTAATGGTTGTGTGATATTTCAGTGTGTGTGTGTGTGTGTGTGTGTGTGTGTACTACATCTTCTTTATCCATTTGTCTATTGATAGGCACTTAGGTTGCTTCCAACTCTTGACTATTGTAAATAATGCTGCAGTAAACTTAGGAATGCATATATCTTTTGGAATCAGTGTTTTCAGTTTCTTTGGGTAAATGGCTAATAGTGGAATTATTGGATCATATATTTTTTTCTATTTTTAATTTTATAAGGAAACTCCATATTGTTTTTCACAGCAGCTGTGCCAATTTACATTCCCACCAATGGTATGAAAGGCTTCCTTTTTCTCCACATCCTGACCAACTCTTACTATTTCTTGACTTTTTGATTTGAACCATTCCAACAGGTGTAGGGTGATATCTCATTGTGGTTTTGATTTGTTGATGATGATTAATGATGTTGAGCATCTTTACATGTGTCTATTGGCCATCTATATGTGTTCTTTGGATAAATGTCTATTTAGGTCCTCTACCCATTTTTAATTGGATTATTTGGTTTTTATTTGTTTGCTTCTTGGTTTTGAGTGGTATAAGTTCCTTTACGTATTTTGACTATTAACTCCTTATCAGATATATCATTTGCAAATATCTTCTCCCCTGCAGTAGGTTGTCCTTTTGTTTTTTCAATGACTTCCTTTGCTCTGCAAAAGCTTTCTATTTTGATATAATCCTAATAGTTTATTTTTAGTTTTATTTTCCCTGCCTTAGGAGATAAATCTAGAAAAATATTGCTATGGCTAATGTCAGAGAAATTACTGCCTGTGTTCTCTTTTAGGAGTTGTGTGGTTTTAAGTCTCACATTCAGATCCTTAATTCATTTTGAGTTTATTTTTGTGTATGGTGTTAAAAGATAGTCCAGTTTTATTATTATTCTTTTGCTTGGTGCTGACCAGTTTTCTCATTACTTTTTATTAAAGAGACTGCATTTTCCTCATTGTACATTCTTGCCTCCTTTGTCATAGATTAATGGACCATATAATTGTGGGTTTATTTGTGAGCTATCTATTCTGTTCCATTGTTCCATTCTATTTTAGTATCAGTACCATACTGTTTTGATTACTACAGCCTTGTAGTATATCTTAAAATCTGGAATTGTGATACTTCCAGATTTGTTCTTCTTTCTCAAGATTGCTTTGACTGTTCAGGGTTTGTGTCTCCGTACAAACTTTAGTGTTGTTTGTTCTAGTTTTGTGAAAAGTGCTGTTGATATTTTGATAAGGATTGCACTGAATCTGTAGATTGCTTTGGGCAATACAGACATTTAAAAAATATTTTTCAATTTTTTTTGGAAAGAAAGTGAGAGAGAAAGCGAGTACAAGCAGGGGAGGGGCAGAGAGAGAGGGAGACCCAGAATCTGAAGCAGGCTCCAGGCTCTAAGCTGTCAGCACAGGGCCCAGTGTGGGGCTGGAGTCCATAAACCACGGGACCATGACCTGATCCAAAGTCGGATGCTTAACTGACTGAGCCACCCAGGTGCCCCTGGGTCATACAGACATTTTAACAATATTTGTTATTCCAATCCATGGGCATGGAATGTGTTTCCATTTGTTTGTGGCATCTTCAGTTTCTTTCCTCAGTATTTTATAGTTTTCAGAGTATAAGTCTTTCGCCTCCTTGTTTTTTTTTTTTCCAGCGTATTTTATTATTTTTGATGCAATTGTAAATGGTGTTGTTTTGTTAATTTCTTTTTCAGCTGCTTTGTTATTGGCATATAAAAATGCTACCAATTCCTGAGTGTTGATTTTATATCCCACAACTTTACTGAATTCATTTATTACTTGCAGTAGGTTTTTGGTGGCGTCTTTAGGATTTTCTACATATAGTATCATGTCTTCTGCAAATAGTGACAGTTTAACTTCTAGTACTGTGTTGAATAACAGTGAGAGTGGACATCCTTGTCTTGGCCTGACCTTAGAGGAAAAGCTCTCAGTTTTTCACCATTGAGTTTGATGCTAGCTGTGGGTTTATCCCATGTGACCTTTATTATGTTGACGTATGTACCTTCTAAACCTACTTTGTTGGCAGTTTTTATTATGAATGGATGTTGAATTTTCCCACATGGTTTTACTGCATTGTATTGAGATGATTTTCCTTTTGTTTTTACTTTTCACCCTTTGTTTTATTTACCCTTGGTTTAATTTACCCTTTGTGTTATTGATGTGTAGTATCTTACTGATTTACAAATATCAAAACATCCTTGCATCCCCAGAATAAATCCTACTTGATTATGGTGAACAATCTTTCTCCTGTATGGTTGTATGCAGTTTGCTAATATTTTATTGAGGATTTTGCATCTGTGTTCATTAGGGATTTTGTCTTGTAGTTTTCTTTTTGGAGTATCTTTGTCTGGTTTTGGTATCAGGGTAGTGCTGGCCTCATAGAATGTATTTTGAAGCTTTCCCTTTTTTATCCTATGGTTTGGAATCGTTTGAGGAAAATACCTCCTAACTCTTCAAATGTTTGGTAGAATTCACTGGTGTATCCCTTTGGTCCTGGACTTATTTTTTGGCAGCTTTTTGATTATCGATTCAATTTTGTTTGTAATCCATCAGTCTGTTCAGATTTTCTGCTTCTTCTTACTTCAATTTTGGAAGATTGTATGTTTCTAGGAATTTATCCGTTTCTTCTCATTTGTCCAATTTGTTAGCATATAGCTTTTCACAGTATTCTCTTCTAATTCTTTTTTTTTATTTCTGTGGTTAGTTGTTACTTTATCTCTCTCATTTCTGATTTTGTTTATTTGTGTTCTTTCTCTTTTTTCTTGATGAGTCTGGCTAAAAGTTTATCAATTTTGTTTATATTTTCAAAGAACCAGCTCTTGGTTTCATGGATTTTTTCCCCTCTTTCTTTGCTTTGCTTTGCTTTGCTTTGCTTTTTTCTTTTCTTTTTCTTTTTCTATTTTGTCTCTATATCATTTATTTCTGCTCTGGTCTTTGTTATCTTTTCTTCTACTCATCTTGGGCTTTGTTTGCTCTTCTTTTTCTAGTTCCTTTAATATAAGGTTAGATTGTTTATTTCAGCTTTTTCTTATTTCTTGAGGTGAGGCCTATATCACTATATATCACTGCCTTTGCTATGCCCCCAAAATTTTGGATCACTGTGTTTTCATTTTCCTTCCTCTCCATGCATTTTTAAAATTTCTTCTTTGATTGCTTCATTGACCCATTGGTTGTTTAGTATCATGTTGTTTAGTCTCCATGTGTCTGTGTGTTTTCCAGTTTTTTTCTTGTGATTTTTTTCTAGGTTCATACTGTTGTGATCAGAAAAGATGTATGGCATGATTTCAATCTTCTTAAACTTATTAAGGCTTGTTTTGTGGCCTAATATGTGATGTATTCTGAAGAATTGTCCATGTGTACTTGAAAAGAATGTAAGTTTTATTGGTTTTGGATGGAATGTTCTATATATATTTGTTATGTCCACCTGGTCCAATGTATAATTCAAAGACATTGTTTCTTGTTGTTTTTCTGCCTGGATGATCTATCCATTGATGTAAGTAGGGTGTTAAAGTCCCCTACTATTATTATATTACTATCATTTTTTTTTTTACAAATAGTTTATTGTCAAATTAGTTTCCACATGACACTCAGTGCTCATCCCCATAAGTGTCCTCCTCCATGCCCATCTCCCCCCTCCCCCCCACATCCATCAGTCCTCAGTTTTTGTCAGCATTCAAGAGTCTCTCATGGTTTATCAGTCTCTCTTTTTATGGCTGTTAATATTTGCTTTATGTATTTAGGTGTGTTAGTGTTTGGTGCATAGATACTTACAATTATTATATCTTCTTGTTGAATTCATCCCTTTATCATTATGTAATGCCCTTCTTTGTCTCTTATTATGGTCTTTTTTAAAAGTAGGCTCCACACCCAATTTTTGGCTTGAACTCACAACTCTGAGATATATAGTTGCATGCTTTACCAGTGGTGCCAGCCAGGTACCTCTATAGTCTGTTTTAAAGTCTGTTTTGTCTGATGCAAGTATTGCTACTCTATATTCTTCTTTTTTGCTTCTATTTGAATGGTCAGTGTTTTCCCATCCCTTCATTTTCAGTCTGTATGTGTCTTTAGAATTGAGGTGAGTCTGTTGCAGGCAACATAGATGGGTCTTATTTTTTTGTTTTTATCCATTTAGTCACATTGTGTCTTTTGATTGGAGCATTTAGGCCATTTACATTTAACATAATTATTGAATATAGCTATTGCTATTTTCTTGTTTTTTGGTTATTTTTATAGTTCTTCTCTGTTCCTTTCTTCTTCTCCTGCTCTCTTTCTTTGTCATTGCTGAGTTTCTATAATGTTATGTTTGGCTTTCTTTATTTTTATTTTTTGTGTGCCTATCATAGATTTTGGGTTTGAGGTTGCTATGAAGTTCATCTATAACATCCTAAGTAAATAACAATCTATATTAATTTGATATCATTTAAATTCAAACACATTATTAATAAAAAGAAAAGGGAAAAACCTTTCTTTTTCCCCTATCTTCTTTCCTGTTTACTCCCTCCTCCATGTTTTTAAAAAACTTTTTAATGTTTTTTATTTATTTCTGAGAGAAAGAGAGAGAGAGACAGCGTGAGTAGGGGAGGGTCAGAGAGAGAGGGAGACACAGAATCTGAAACAGGCTCCAGGCTCTGAGCTAGCTGTCAGAGCAGAGCCCGACACTCTGAGCTAGCTGTCAGCACAGATCCCGATGTGGGGCTTGACCTGAGCTGAAGTTGGATGCTTAAGCAACTGAGCCACCCAGGTGCCCCTCCCTCCTTCATGTTTTATGTATAGGTTTATAATGACATAATTTAAATTACTGTGTAATATTCCATTTCAATTTGTATATAACATTTTATTTGATTTCTCATTTATGACAGGACATGAAGATCGTTTCTAATTTGTCATTATCACAAGTAATGCTGTGAAGGAAAGCTTACTAAATAGATCTTTATACAACTAGGCCTCTTATTTAGCATAGGTTACTAGAATTAGTAGTACTAAGTGAAATGGTATGAACATTTTTCAGGTTCTTGATAATTATTTATTAATTTATTAATTTACTCATTCATTCAATACATATTTATTGAAAATGTACTATGTGCCAGGCTCTTTCCAAGGGGTTGGTTATTTAGCAGTGGATAAAAAAATTTCTTTCCTCACTCAGTTGACATTCTAGTGAGAGAAGACAAACGTTATTATACATATCTAATATATATATATATATATAATGGTTATAAATAAATATGTAATATTTATTTGTATTTATATATAATAAAGAAACATACAAAATATGTTGGGTGATGATGTGTGATATGGCAGAAAATAATGCAGGGCATTGGGATGAAGGGCTCCAGGGTTGAGCATGGGGTGGAATGACTATTTTCATGAAGGAGTCAGAGAAGATCTCCCTACTGAGGTGGTATTTGAAGGAAAATTTATAGTCTTTGAAGAAGGAAGGGAGGGAGGCTCATATATCCAGAGAAGGATTTCAGGCAGGGAAAATGGCAAATGTATAAAGACTCCAAGCCAAATGCATGCCTAAGGTATTTGGTGGGCCCCCAAGGAAGTCAGTGTGGCTAGAGCCGAGTGAATGGGGAGAGAGCAGTAGCCCATGTAACCAGAACAATGGATGGGTGGTGGGCAACAACACATCATCATGTAGGGTCTTATAGGCCTTTTTGGAGTTTTTGGACTTTGAGGGAAGTAGAAGTTTATTGGAACGTTTTGACCAGAGAAAACATTTGACTGACATTTAACATTATGAACAGATTGCTCTCCAAAATGATTGTACCAATTTTTATCCGCCACCGGCTGTGTTTGAGAGGTCTCCAGACATCGTCATTTAAAAAAAAAAAAAAGGAAATGGAATAAAAAATTTTATTCATTTAATTTCTTCATTTGACAAAAATTGGGTGCCTACCCTGTGCCAGGTGCCATACTAAGCACTATATATTGGTAAATAAATGGTATTCCTTGGGACGTCTGGCTGGCTCAGTTGGTAGAGCACGTGGCACTTGATCTCAGGGTCATGAGCTCGAGCCTCATGTTGCGTGTAGAGATTGCATAAGTATATTTTAGGGATGCCTGGGTGGCTCAGTCAGTTGAGCAGTCAGCTCTTGACTTCAGCTCAGGTCATGATGTCATGATTTGTGAGATTGAGCCCTGCATTAGGTTCTGTGCACACAGTGCAGAGCCTGCTTCAGATCCTCTGTCTCTCTCTCTATGTCTCTTCCCCACTCGTGCATGTGCTCTCTTTCTTTCTCTCTCTCAAACCAATAAGCATTTAAAAGCTTAAAAAGTAAATATACTTTAAAAAATGATATTCCTTACCCTTGTGGAATTTTTTTTTTTACAAATTGTTTATTGTCAAGTTGGTTTCCATATAAAACCCAGTGCTCATCCCCACAAGTGCCCTGCTCCATGCCCATCTCCGCCCTCCCCCACACATACCCATCAGTCCTCAGTTTGTTCTGAGCATTCAAGAGTCTCTCATGGTTTGTCTCTCTCCCTTTCCCCCACCATTTCCCCCCTTCTCCCCCATGGTCCTCCGTTAAGTTCCTCCTAATCCTCCTATACGTGCAAACATGATATTTGTCCTTCTCTGCCTGACTTATTTCGCTCAGCATAACACCCTCAAGGTCCATCCATGTTGCTACACATGGCCAGATTTCATTGTTTCTCATTGCCATGTAGTATTCCATGGTATAGATAAACCACATCTTCTTGATCCATTTGTCCGTTGATGGACACTTAGGCTCTTTCCATGTTTTAGCTATTGTGGAGAGTGCTGCTATGAACATTGGGGTACATGTGCTCCTATGCATCAGCATTTCTGTATCCCTTGGGTAAATTCCTAGCAGTGCTATTGCTGGGTCCTAGGGGAGTTCTATTGTTAGTTTCCTGAGGAACCTCCACCCTGTTTTCCAGAGGGGCTGCACCAGTTTACATTCCCACCCACAGTGTAGGAGGGTGCCCGTGTCTCCACATCCTCGCCAGCATCTATACTCTCCTGATTTGTTCGTTTTAGCTACTCTGACAGGCATGAGGTGGTATCTCAGTGTGGTTTCGATTTGTATTTCCCTGATGAGGAGGGATGCTAGTACAGTTAAAAATGGGATTGTTTCCTTAATTTCTATTTCTGCTGCTTCATTATTGATATACAAAAATAAAACAGATTTCTGTACATTGATTGTGTATCTTATGATTTGACTGAATTTGTTTATCAGTTCTAGCAGTTTTTTGGTGGATTCTTTTGGGTTTTCTCTATAGAGTATCTTGCCATCTGCAAATAGTGAAAGTTTGACTTCATTGACAATTTGGATTCCCTTTATTTCTTGTATCTTTTATGATTGCTGTGGCTATGATTTCCAGTACTATGTTGAGTAACAGAGATGAGAGTGATCCCTCTCTTGGTCCTGACCATAGAGGAAAAGCTCTCACTTTTATCCCATTTAGGATGATATGAGCTGTGGTTTTTTTTCATATATGGCCTTTATTATGTTGAAGCATGTTCCCCCTTGAACCTACTTTGTTGAGAGATTTTATCATGAATGGATGTTGTGATTTATCAAATACTTTTCTACATCTATTGAAATGATCAGATGGTTCTTACCCTTTCTCTTATTGATGTGATGTATTATGTTGATTGATTTGCAAATATTGAACCATTCTTGCAAACCAGGAATAAGTTGCACTTGATAGTGGCAAATGATTTTTTAACGTATTATTGGATTTGGTTTGCTAGTATTTTATTGAGAATTTTTGCATCCATGTTCACCAGAGATATTGGCCTGTGGTCCTCTGTTTTAGTGGTGTCTATATCTGGTTTGGCTATCAGGGTGATGCTGGCCTCAGAAGAATTTTGAAGTTTTCCTTCCTTTTCTATTTTTTTAATAGTTTATTATCAAGTTGGTTTCCATATAACACCCATTGGCAAACCATGAGAGACTCTTGACTGCCGAGAACAAACTGAGGACTGATGGGGGTGGGGGGAGGGGAAGGGGCGCGATAGGCATGGACGAGGGCACTTGTGGGGATGAGCACTTCCTTTTCTATTTTTTAGCATAGTTTGAGAAGAATAGGTATTAACTCTTTTATAAATAATTGGTAGAGTTTGCCTGTGAATCCATCTGGCTCTGGAGTTTTATTTGTTGGGGGTTGATTCAGTCTCCTTGCTGGTTATCAGTATGTTGAAATTTTTTATTTCTTCCTATTTCCATTTTGGTACTTTATGTGTTTCTAAGAATTTGTCCATTTCTTCTAGGTTGTTCAGTTTGTTGGCATATTGCTTTTTCACAATATTCTCATACTCCTTTGTATTTCTGTGATGTTGGTTGTTATTTCTTCTCTTTGGTGGTTTTATTTGTTTGAGTCCTTTCCCTTTTCTTTGTATTATGTCTGGCTAGAGGTTTATCAATTTTACTAATTTTTTTTCAACAAACAAGCTCCTGGTATGTTGATCTATTGTACTGATATTTTCATTTCTATATCATTTATATCTGCTCTAATATTTATTATTTTCCTTCATCTCCTGGCTTTAGGCTTCAAATGTTCTTTTTCTAGCTCCTTTAGGTGTAAGGTTAAGATGTTTGACATTTTTCTTCCTTCTTCGGGTAGTCTTGTGTGGCTATTTTTTTTAGTTATTTTTTGATTTTCTCGTTGACTCATTCATAGTAGCATGTCATTTAACCTACGTATATTTGTGGTCTTTCCATATTTTTTTTCTTGTGGTTGAATTCTAGTTTCATAGCATTGTGGTCAGAAAAGGTGCATGCAATGACTTCAATCTTTTTATATTTGTCTGGGCCTATTTTGTGACACAATATGTGATATATTCTGGAGAATGTTTCATGGTCACTTGAAGGGAATGTGTATTCTGCTGTTTTAGGATGCAATGTTCTGAATATATCTGTTAAGTCCTCCTCGTCCAGTATGTCATCCAAAGCCATTATTTCCTTGGGCATCTGTGTGTCTCAGTTGGGTAAGTGTCTGACTCTTGATTTTCGCTCAGGTCATGATCTCAAGGACATAAGACCAAGACCCAAGTTGGGCTCAGCCCTGGGTATGGAGCCTGCTTAAGATTCTCTCTTTCCCTCTCCCTTTGCCCTTCCCCAGCAAGTGTGCTCTCTCTCTCTCTCTCAAAAAGAAACAATCCATACTAAACAAATTCATTGTTTCCTCATTTATTTTCTGTTTAGATGATTTGTTTATTGTTGTAAGTGGAGAGTTAAAGTCCCCTATTATTATTGTATTATTGTCAGTGAGTTCCTTTATGTTTGTTGTTAATTATTTAAAAAATTTTTTTAATATTTTTTTATTTTTGAGAGACAAACACAGAATGTGAGTAGGGGAGGGGCAGAGAAAAGGAGAAAGATTCTGAAGCAGGTTCCAGGCCCAGAGTTTTCACCACAGAGCCTGATGCAGGGTTCAAACCCACAAACCGTTGAGATCATGACCTGAGCCGAACTTGAACACTTAATGAACTGAGCCACTAAGGTGCCCCTGTTATTAATTATTTATATATTTAGGTGCTATCATATTGGGTGCATAAATATTTACAATTGCTGTAATTTCTTGTAGGATGGTCCCCTTTATTATTATATAGTCCCCTTCTTCTGTCTCTTGTTACAGTGCTTGTTTTAACATCTAGTTTGTCTAATATAAGTTTTGCTACTTAGGCTTTCTTTTGATATAAATAAACTCTCTGGCACTTCCTTTAGACATACAGTATTTTAGTGATTTTAAACCATATGGCATATAAACTTTCCTTGTTTATCCTGTTAGTAATTAGAGTACCACATTTTGAAATTGCAGGCAAACTAGAGATAAAGTCAGATCTTTTCCCACAAAGACCTGGAAATGAAATAATTGTGTTTTATAACTTTTCAGGAAATGAAAAGTGATATTTTCAAGTTGCGATGCATGAAACAAGATCCATGAAATAAAAATCGAGGACCACCCACAATTTGTACCTTGTTTTCCCCATACATTTATTTTTTAGAGTGATAGTTAGAAAAACCGTACATTCAGGAGGATGGTGTTTAGGGGCATCTGGGTGACTCAGTCGGCTGAGCATCCCAACTTTTTATTTTGGCTCAGGTCATGATCCCAGGGTCATGGGATTGAGCCCTGCATTGGGCACCATGCTGAGCATAGAACCTGCTTGGGAATCTCTCTCTCTGCCTCTGCCTCTGCCCCTCCCCTGCCAACACCCGCCCTGTTTGTATCTCTCAAATAAAATTAAAGACAATTTTTTTTCTATTTTTAAATTCATGTTCCTTAAAATACATCCAAGTTAGTTAGCATATAGTGCAACCATGATTTCAGGAGTAGATTCCTTAATGCCCCTCACCCATTTAGCCCATCCGCCCTCCCACAGCCCCTCCAGCAGCCCTCTGTTTGTTCTCTGTATTTAAGAGTCTCTTGTGTTTTGTCCCCCTCCCTGTTTTTGTATTATTTTTGCTTCCCTTCCCTTATGCTCATCTGTTTTGTATCTTAAGCTCCTCATATGAGTGAAGCCATATATTTGTCTTTCTCTGGCTAACTAATTTCGCTTAGCATAATAGTTTCTAGTTGCATCCATGTAGTTGCAAATGGCAAGATTCATTCTTTTTGATTGCTGAGTAATACTCCATGCATATATATACCACTTCTTCTTTATCCATTCATCTGTCGAAGAACATTTGGGCTCTTTCCATACTTTGGCTGTTGTTGATAGTGCTGCTACAAACATTGGGGTGCATGTGCCCCTTTGAAACAGCACACCTGTATCCCTTGGGTAAAGACCTAGTAGTGAAATTGCTGGGTCGTAGCGTAGTTCTATTTTTAAATTTTTGAGGAACCTCCATACCATTTTTCAGAGTGGCTGTACCAGTTTTCATTCCCATAAGCAATGCAAAAGGGTTCCTCTTTCTCTGCGTCCTCGCCAACTTCTGTCGTTGCCCGAGTTCTTAATGTTAGCCATTCTGACAGGTGTACGGTGGTATTTCATGGTGGTTTTGATTTGTATTTCTCTAATGATGAGTGACTTTGAGCATCATTTCATGTGTCTGCTCAATATCTGGATGTCTTCTTTGGAGAAGTGTCTGTTCATGTCTTTAGCCCATTGCTTCACTGGATTATTTGTTTTTGGGTGTTGAGTTTGATAAGTTCTTTATAGATTTTGGATACCAACCCTTTATTTGATATGTCATTTGCAAATATATTCTTCTGTTCCCATTGGTTACCTTTTAGTTTTGCTGGTTGTTTCCCTTGCTGTGAAGAAAACTTTTATTTTGATGAAGTCCCAATAGTTCATTTTTGCTTTCGTTGCCCTTGCCTCTGGCGACGTGTTGAGTAAGAAGTTGCTGCAGCCAAGGTCAAAGAGGTTCTTACCTGCTTTCTCCTCGAGGATTTTGATGGCTTCCTGCCTTACATTTAGGTCTTTCATGCACTTTGAGTTTATTTTTGTGTATGGTGTAAGAAACTGGTCTAGGTTCATTTTTCTGCATGTCACTGTCCAGTTTTCCCAGCACCACTTGCTGAAGAGACTGTCTTTATTCCATTGAATATTCTTTCCTGCTTTGTCAAAGGTTAGTTAGCCATGTGTTTGTGGGTTCTCTGTTCTGTTCCACTGATCTGAGTGTCTGTTTTTGTGCTAGTAACATACCGTCTTGATGATTATAGCTTTGTAATAATACAGCTTGAAGTCTGGGATTGTGATGCGTCCTGCTTTGGTTTTCTTTTTCAAGATTGTTTTGGCCATCTGGAGTCTTTTCTGGTTCCAAACAAATTTTACGATTATTTGTTCTAGCTCTGTAAAGAATGCTGGTGGTATTTTGATAGGTATTGCATTGAATATGTAGGTTGCTTTGGATAGTATTGATATTTTAACAATATTTGTTCTTCCTGTCCAGGAGCATGGAATATTTTTCCATTTTTTTTTTGTATGTCTTCTTCACTTTCTTTCATAAGCTTTCTGTAATTTTCAGTGTATAGATTTTCCCCCTCTTTGGTTAGATATATTCTACCAAAAAAACTGCTAGAACTGATCCATGAATTCAGCAAAGTTGCGGGATATAAAATCAATGTACAGAAATCAGTTGCATTCCTGTACACCAACAATGAAGCAGTCAAGGAATCGATTCCATTTACAATTGCACCCAAAACCATAAAATACCTAGGAATAAATCTTTCATCCATTTTGAATTTATTTTTGTGTATGGTGTAAGAAAGTGGTCCAGGTTCATTCTTCTGCATGTTGTTGTCCAATTCTCCCAGTACCATTTGCTAAAGAAAGTGCTTTTTTTCAATCGGATATTCTTTCCTGCAATGTCAAAGATTAGGTAGCCATATATTTGTGGGTCAATTTCTGGGTTGTCTACTCTATTAATGGAAATAATATATTTTCTTTATTTAAATTAAGAGATTTAATCTTAAGGATTTAAATAAAGTGTCCTGAATTATTTTAGTCTGAATTATTTATGTGTTTAAAATGAGAGTTTTAGTTTTGTGTATTTAAACTCATATATATGAATTGTGTTCCTGGATAAATTCGATGTATGTTAGTTTTATAATCAGAAATTTGAAATTATCCATGACACCATTATTAAAAATAGAAAATGAATCAGTTATTCCCCTCCCCTGTAGGCCGTGATCATTCTTATTAGACCCAGTGGGAATTTTCCAGGATATTGTTGAAAAATGTGGGCTAATTAAGAACTACCAAAAGAAATTAATTTTATGGCATTTATTGTTTATTATTTACTTATATTTGTGAACTAACATAATTTTTTTTCTGATTACCGAAGTAATACATATTAATTACTCTAAAGGTAGCCAATACATAACACTACAAAGAAGGAAAATAAACCCAATTGCACTTCTGGAGAGGAGAACTGAGAACAAGCTGGTATATATTTTTCTTTTCTTGTTTTCTTGTGTGGGGCTCAGCCAGAGCGACACGCTTCTTTCTCATCCTGTCCAGGATAAAGAGATTGCCGCGTAACTGGAAGAAGGGGCTGGGAGAAGAGCAAACAGGCTTCTCTAAGAGCATCGAAGGGATGTAGATCCAACTAAGCGCTTTGCAGAATTCATCAGGAAGCCTGCCCACAAGCCACTGGGGGTGACTAGCCTGCGGATAGCCCAGCAGGCCCACAGGCACCCCCAGTGCTCTGTGAACCTCACCCCCACATGCACCCACACCACTGCTGGCTCCCTGTGCTTGCCCTTGAGGGCTGGCTTGCTGTGCAAGCGTTTGCAGGTGGCTTGGGAACATGTACAGAAAGCTGGCTTGACTCTGCAGGATTTGAGGAAAGCACACCAAATGGAGCTGCCAGCACCACTCTAGGGGAAGCAAATGGGAGACTGTCAGCACTTGGCCTGGCTCTGCAGGATGAGTGAAGGCATATGATCATAAGGTTCCCCATCCCTTAAGTAGGAGAACTCCATGACTGTGCTCCCTTGCCTCGGTGAGGGAGTAGAGAAACACTGCAGGCAGCCACACTTTCCAGCCTCCACAAGTGCTGTGACTTCTAGCCCCTCTCAGTCCCAGCAAGATGGTGGGAGGGTACTATGTTCAAGCATGCCTGCCTGTGCTAGCAGGCTGTGTGGAGGGTGTGACGATAGCATCTACTGTCACTCTGCCTCCAGGGAGCATCTTAACTGTCCCCTGTCCCTCCAGCCGATGCCCCCAGATCAGGCAATGAATCTCCCTCACGTATAGGCTTGGTGTTTTTTCAAACTGCTGGGTTTTTTCACTTTTTGGTTTTTGTCTTTTTTTGCCGGGTCCCAGAGTAAGTGAAACTGCTTCTGAGCCTTCCAAGAGGGGAATCTATTTCCTATAGCACTTTGGGCCTCTGATGTCAACCCCATTGGTTTTTCAAGCCAGATATTCTGGGGACTCATCTCTCTGGTACCGATCCCAGGGACCAGGGTGCCCTATACAGGGCATTAGCTCTTCATTCCTTCTCCTACAGGAGAAGCACCTGTATGGTGAGATCTCTCCCTGTTGTGTGTTGCCATACAGGAGCAGGTGGGGTGTGTGTGTGTGTGTGTGTGTGTGTGTGTGTCTGTGTCTCCTACCTGTGTCAAGGTGGTTCTTTTATCCTTCATTGTGGAGAGCAGTTCATCTAGTTTTCAGATCTTTTCAGAGGGAAACAATCCATATATAGCTATAAATTCAGTGTGTCCATGGACAGAGGTTAAGTTCATGTCCTCTTAGACTGCCATCCTGGATGTCTCTCCCCATTTTTAAGACTTATAACCTTCCTGGTAGGTGTGAAATGGTATCTAATCAAGGTTTATATTTGCATTTCCCTAATAACTAATGATGTGTTTATTAGCTATTTGTATGTCTTTATTGGCAAAATGTCATTCAAGTTCTTTAGCTAATTTTTAATGGGGTGCTTTGTATTTTTGTTGTAAGAGTTCTTCCTATATTCTCATACCAGACCTTCCTCAAATATATGATTTTCTAATATTTTTCTCCTTTCCTGTGGTGTGCCTTTTGACTTTCGTGATAGTGTTTTACTTTTTTGCAGAAGAAAGCATTTCTAAAATTTTTATATAGTCAATGTACTCTTTGTTGCTTGGGCTTTTGGTGTCATATCTAAGAAACTGCTGCTTAACCAACTTCTATATGCTTCTCATCTCCAAAACAGCTCAAACACATTCATCCATCCAACAGACATATATGTGACGACTTACTACGTGATAGGCCCTAGTCTAAATACTGGAGATTGTGATGAACAGGATAGTGGAGACAGAGATTGCTAGCTGTTCTCCAGCATTCAAGTTCTCCTCTTCTTTTTGCACTTCGGTGGGGCTACATGAGTTGTTGCCAGTGAAATGTGAATAAGAGTGATGCGTGCCCCTGTGTGAGCCTGGCCTGTACCTCTTCCCATGTGCCTCCCTCCATGTTCTTTTCTGCTTCTGCAGTTGGGATGGAGATGGCCTCAGGAGTCCCCGCAGAGTTGCCAGTAGGTGCTACTTTGCCACTTACCTCAATGGGGTTGTGATGAGTTTTAAATATGGATATGAATATTTAGCGTAACTCCTACATAGAGTTAATGGTCAATAAATGTTAGTTTCTATAATTATTACAGGCTTTGGATGCTACAGCAATCGGCTGGGATGGGGAAAAGATCAGAAACCCTACATAATTTGGCAGATAGTGCCGTTAGGTCTGCTCTCCTATTGACTGTCAGGCTTGCTGATGCTAGCAGCCTTTTCTCTTATACGCTTTCTCTATTGATGAACCAGGATAATTCTAAGCCACCTTAAACAATATTTAAAGAACCATAATTTGGGAAATTCGAATCCAGTGAAAAGCAGATTAAACTAAAAACAATATGAGAAGCTTGTTTATACTGGTTATGAGAACTCTAAATTGTTCTAGAACATCTTGCATTTATACAGCATTACTTTATAAAAGAGCCCCACCACTTCTCTTCCCCTGTTACCTGGATCTGATAAGAAAGCCCCAGTACTCTCTTCCATGGGGCCAGGAGTGAATTCAGACCATGCAAGCCGTGACCTCTGTGTGGGAACACTCACTGCAGCTTCATTCCCTTACCCCCACAAAAACCAAGTCGGTCTCCTTTCTCTGCTCTCTCAAGCCATTCTTGAACCTGTTGGAGAGCCCACCCTGCTCTCTCCTAAAGGCCTCATAATGTGAGTACCAAGCTTTTTCATACTCTCTTGGTGAATGTGTCATTAGTCTTGACATGCAAACCAAAATTTATGTGAAGGAGTCATTCTGTCTCTGTGGAGTGGTCACAATTATTGGACCTGGGAGCAAGATATTGAGGTACTTTCCACTACTACCAGGGCTCTTTCTTCTCTTGTTTTGCCTTCCTACCTGGCTCCACTGCAAGCTGGTTAGCATGTGCTTTGAGCTAATGCCTACTGGCCAGCTCGTACTTCGAGCGGTGATCCTTTGTGCTACATTTGTGAATTCTATGGAGAGTCTGCTAAAGACTTGACCAACAGAAGTCAGTTTAGCAGACTGGCATAAAGTACAAGATTATTGGACTGGAGCCCTCCTTAAAGCAGTCGTGGATTCTGTATCTCATCCTGGACCTATCTGTGAGTCTCATATTAAATCATGTGTATCAATTGCAAAGGACTATGTGACTGACACTAAGCTCAACAGCATAACTCTTACCTTGTAAATATTGGTTGTACTGCAACCAAGTGTCATCCCCTTTATGTATAGAGTAAGAGGAAAGACTGATATTCTGTTTAATACATAGGCTTATTGGGTGGTCATTCATGTGGGAGAAGAACAGTCACTGTGAGGAATGCTGAAGTCATACTTCTAAAAGTAGACGACTCACTAGGACCTTACACAATGTTTCTGCTGCTGTTTATACCTCTCTCTCTCTCCCTCCCTCTCTCTCTGTCTCTCTGTCTGTCTGTCTGTCTCTCTCTCTCTCTCTCTCTCACACACACACACACACACACAAGAGATTCTAATCCTCAAGGTTCGAGAGAAAAATATTGATGGCGCTCCTGTGACAAAAGCCAAAGGATTAATTCAATCATTGCCATGGGTAGTCCATAGCCCCCATGGTACTGACTTGCTTGTGGGTCCTCGGGAAGAAGAAACTTCTAAGTATGAGCAGGGCAGAGAAGGACTTCACCGAAGTATATCCAGTAACTACACACACACCACACACACACACACACACACACACACACACGGGAAAGTTGCCTGGTAGAACCAAGTGCCAAAGAGAAGTGTGATAATCCATGTTTCTAATGAGACTGAATTTTGAGCACATTCACTCAGAAGGATTTTAGGTAAGACATCCAAAATATTAGGCCATGTACTACATTATTCACAATATACACAATGGACTATTATGCAGCCATAAGAAAGATGGATATCCTGCCTTTTGCGACAACATGGATGAACCTTGAGGGAGTACTATGCTAAGTGACATAAACCAGACAGAGGACAAATGCTTCAAGGCATCACGTATTTGTGGAATCTAAAAAGAAATGAAAAACATCAAACTCTTAGAAACAGAGAGTGGAAAAGATTGCCAGGGGCTTAGGGTAAAGGAAATAGGTAAAGGTTGGAAAATAAAACAGGGTACAAACATTCAGCTCTTTCAGCTATAAGATTAATAATATCTGAGGATCTAATGTAAAACCCAGAAACCAGAAAAATACCCCAAAACTGTCAAGGTCCTCAAAAACAAGTCTTCTAAAAACTGTCACAGTCAAGAGGAGCGTAAAGAGGCATGCCATGTTGACTACATGTAATGTGGTATTCTAGATGACAGAAAAAGGACATTAGATAAAAACGAAGGCAATCTGAATAAGGTACAGACTTTAGCGAATAATAGTTTCCTTGTTGGGGCACCTGGGTGGCTCAGTGGGTTAAGCGTCTGACTTTGACTCAGGTCATGATCTCATGGCTGGTGAATCTGCACCCTGCATCAGGCTTTCTGCTGTCACCAAACAGCCCACTTCAGTTCCCCTGTCCCCCTCTGTCTGCGCCTTTCCTGCTCACATGCCCACACCTGAGCTCTCTCTCAAAAATAAATAAGCATTTAAAAAAATTTTAAACTAATAGCCTCATTGTTGATTCACTAAGTTTAACAAAGGTATCCTACTACTGTAAGACATTAATAAGGGAAATTGGGCATGGGGTATATGGATATTATTTTTACACTTTTCTGTATATTTAAAACTGTTCTAAAGTCAAGTTTATTAAGAAAACACAAAATACCAGGTAGTGAGTTGTGGGAGAGGACAAAGTGGAACACTGAAAGGGAGTAGCCATGGGGAATGACCTGGAGGAATCACCTCCCTGCCACGTGTTCCAAAAGAATTAAACCAGAGATATGGGAAAGAATAACAGATCAGTTTGAGAAGGCTCTTTAGGGATCGTTGAGCAAGTTCCGCCTTTCTCTACCCAGAGCATCTCAACTCCTCTGCTTTCTTCCCCTCCTCCCTTGGATTGGTCAGGGTGGTGCTTTGTGATGCCCTGTGACTCCAGCCCAACCATTGGCTGGAGTAATTTCCTGCTGACCAATCAAAGCCAAAGGGCGTGGCTCCTCATTGTCTGGCAGGCTACATAAAGAGAGCGCAGGAGCTCGGAGTGGGCCACTGTTGCTAAGACATGGCAGAGGCTACCGAGGCTCTGGAGGAGTCCGGCTCAGATTCAGAAGCAGAAACTTCCGACCTAACAGAACAAACTCCGGGCATCTTGTGCAAGAGGAAGACCACATGTGAATCTGATGACCAAGAAGATGAAAAGGTCAGATTAACCTACTCATCTACCTCCTCTTCTTTTTCCACATCGATCCCCCACCCAACACCCCTATCCTGCCCTTGTCTGGCACAAACCCTCCCCTCCATCCACACCCATTCTCATGTATTTTCCATTCTCTTCCCCAAAACCAATGTCTTTATGTGCTCCCTTTGTTTTCCTACCAGATAAACAAGATACTCAAGAAGGTTAGAGATGCCTGTCAACAGGGTATAGAAGAGAGAAAGAAGAAAAATTCAACAATACGAGTCTTTTACTACAGATTCGGCAAAAAGAAGAATGGAAATCAGGCAAAGATGAATCCAGAAACCCCGCATCCCACTCTATCCAGTTCCTTGGGCGAACCAGAAGGCAGCGATCTTGAAGAACCTTCTCTTTCTTCAGAAAAACCTCTGGAGAAACCGATGCCTAAATAGAGATCAAAATGTTGTGCTAACGTTTGTCTGTGGGAGCACAAAATAAAGGACGCTGATGTTGGCAATTAAAAACCCAGTTGCATAAAGGAGATGTGTGTATTTCTGTGTGTTCTCTGGTGATGAGAGGGGAGGAAGGGAATGGGGCAAGTGGTTGGTAAGGGGTGAGGCAAGTATATGAGAGGGTGGGAGGTGGAGTCCTGCAAGTTTGGGGCCCAGACCAGCCAGTCATTAGTTTGCTGAACACTAGGAATAGGGACTAAAGGAGGATTGGGGACGGAAAACAAATTTCCTCTATAGCACTTGATGCCACCGGAGATTAAGCAAAGGACTTGTTTCTGTGTGTTTGGGTGGGCCCAAATGGGGAGACGGATGATGGAAGGGGGGTGGCAGTGTGTCCTAATGAATCTGATCCCGTTTGTGATGTGTCACTACTATTGTCATGCTTACTAGGGACAGCCTCATTCCTTCCTCCTTCCCTTCTGGCCCGCAACTGGGCAAGCTGAGGAAAACAGCCAGAAGAAAATAGAAACAAATAGATATGAGTGGCCTTAACCATCAGAACTCTTATGTTGCCCAAATTGTCCATTGCCAAAGCATTCATTGCCCTAAAACATCCTCTAGTGCACGTGGGCAGTCCGACCCGATAAGTAATTAAGTCCTTGACACATAGCAATTTGAAGAAAATATGACCCTATGGACCTTCCTCCCTAGTTAAAAATTACACCCCTTTTTTTCTGTAAAAAGGCCCAATCTAAATGAAAACAGGGACCTCAAGGGTTGAGACCCATTATATAAGACCTATTTAGACAAGGTGTGATTATTCCCACTGCTTTTACATTTAACAGTCAAATTTGACTGAGTTCTTAAACTTGGAGCACATGAAGGGCACCTGAGTGTGAATTTTCATGCCTTTCATATGGTCCCACCCGTTCAAATTCCATATGCAATATTATTGAAATTATTGATTCCATCAGTCATAAATACTTTGCAGTCATAGCAAGGTATTTTGGCTAATATGTTCTATTCAGTGCCTATTTCAGCAGTCTCTCAGCTGTAGTTAATCATCTTTTCAAAAAATTTTTAATGTTTATTTATTTTTGAGAGACAGAGCACAAGCAGGGGAGGGGCAGGAAGAGAGGGGGACAGAATCCCTAGGAGGCTCCAGGCTCCGAGCTGTCAGAACAGAGCCCAACACAGGACTCGAGCTCACAAGCCATGAGATCATAAGCCTGAGCTGAAGTCGGACGCTTAACCGACTGAGCCACCCAGGCGCCCCTAGCCTTCACCTTTAAAGGGACACAATACACCTTTACCTGGGTACTCAATGGGGTACCTCTCCCACTCCTGTCATCTCACATAATCTCTGCAGGCAATATCTTAACCACATCTGGGTTTTCCCAGATGTATAAGTATGACATCAGGATGAGGACACCCTTTGAGGAGACTTGACGTCACACTGATGACATCCCTTGAGGAGATTCATATGGCACACTTCTTCAGGACATAAAAACATTCACAAAGGAACTCACAAAAGACAACCCAGTACCTCCACACATAGTACCAGGCTCTACCACCTCAGTTAAATTCTTGAAAATTATTTGGTAAGTCAAGGGCTGTTCTAGTCTTGACAGTGTCGAGAAACAGCTTTTGGCCTTCTTGGTACCCACATTGTTCAAAGAAGCCTAAAATCTTTTAGACAATTTTTTTGGACTATGGAGGCAACACTCCTCATAATACAAATCTTATTTAAGTCCATTTGTTCTGTTACTTTAAAATAGGCTCACCTTGGATGAGATGCCCTGCAACAAAAGGCTCTCGAATTTGTCACATAGAACCCGTACTACTATTAGGCCCCCAGGGATTGTTTTGCTGTAGAGGCTTTAATTACCTACCCTCACACCTCTTGGAGTCCCTGGAACATCCATGATGGCCATTAGCTGCCCATGCACTTCTGGTACAAGGAATTGCCCTCCTTGGCCCAATGCTATATGCCATTAGTATGGCACATTCTAGACTTTCTTGGAAGAATAGATTTTCTCAGATCCTGAACCTGTGACTCTCCATATCCAGCTGTCCATGATGCCTTTGATCATGAGACTAGCACTCTGCAAGCTCGACATGGCTAGTGATACCCCCTTGCTACAGGATGGAGCCAAAACTGGACTTGCTGCATAACCCACCTATAGGAGAGGGTTAACTTCCCCTGTGCTCCATCCTGTGCCAGATACCATAGTGCTAGAAGATATTATCTCTCACTTAAAAACTTTGAATACCTGGGGAGGCCCTTAGGATCAACAGAGTGAATACCAAAGGGAGTTCCCTCACTTAACCAATGATATTATCACTGTCACACTTACTGTGGCTTGCGTGAGAGCTGCTGCTTTTCATCCCTCAAGCAGAATGTTTCTGATAAAGGATAGGACTCAAGGGTTAGTTCAATTGGCCAAACTTTAGGCAGTCCTCTTAGCACTGAATGTCTTGGCCAACTACTGGCCTCATTTACACAGATCTTTGGATCACTGCCAATGGTCTGAACATCTGGTCTGGCCAATGCAAACAATTCCTTATCCAAGGTTGCTTCGTTTGGGGTAGAGAACTCTTAGAATCTCTTGCTTCACAAATACCTAAAGTATAAAGTAAGACCACACATTTCTGTGCACATATTAAAGACACAGTACAAGGTCTCACCATGGCACTGCTTACCATCTTTAGAGTTCCACACACGGATAACTACCAAGGCATTCATTTCAGTTCTCAGAATACACAATGCTGGGCTCTTGAACACAATAGTCAATGGAACCTTTACCTCTCTTACTGATCTCAGGCTGCAGGTGCCACAATGGCTTACATAAACAAGTCCAAATTAAGTTAAATATACCATGAAATATTTTAGTTATCAGTCAGGGGTGAATTGTAGAGCGGACTCCATTTTTTTCTGGTTTACTGAAGTAAAATAGACAAATGTTGTATATGTTTAAGGCTTACATCTTAAAGTTGTAATGTATATATATATATCATATGTTATATATGATATATATAGTGAAACAATGGCAACCACCTAATTATTCATCACTTCACATAGTTACTATTTTTTTGGTTGACTCTATTTTTGATTCATAACTCATTGTGTGAAGAATAATCCTTTTTGTACCCTCTTTGTCTGTGTGTGGCATCATTAGTCTTAAAATTCAAATCAAATTTTGGTTGGGGGAGTATATCCCACTTCTGCAAACTCACATACTCCACAGAAAATCAGTGTGATAGATAGATGATAGATAGATATATAGAGAGATAGATGATATGTAGATTCGATATAGATTTAAATATAGATATATATTAGGGATGTGGGTATGGCACTTTCAGAAGGATACCAGTATTTCAGGAAACACATATGTCTTGAGTGCTTAGTATGTATCAGACATTGTTCTAGGTTCTGGGCTTACAGTGAAGAAAATAAAGTCTGTAATTCCTGCCATCAAGTAATTACATTTATATGGGCGGAGAGGTAGTTAAGAGTGTTGGTGTGGGGCAGAGGACAGCTGCTTTAGTTCGGGGGGATGGGGAGATCTCTGAGGAGTTGATATTTGCATTGAGAACTGAAGAATGAGATAGCGTGAACTGTGTGAAGACTTTAAAGGAGAACATTTTTGGTAAAAAAAAAAAAAAACAGCAAGGAGCAATGCTATGAGGTAAGAACTAAAACAGTGTGTTGAGGAACAGCAAAAGGATGAGTATTATTGGAGTACAGAGACAGGGGCAGAGTGGAGATAATGACTAACACCGGACAGGCTAGCAGAGATGAGGTGCACAGGGAACAGGCACTTACCAGTGTGAGAACTTGCATTTTATTTTATGTGCAGCGGAGAGCCACTGGACGATTTGATAGAGGAAAGCGAGGTAGTCTGAGTTATGTTTTGAAAGTTCACTAGATACTATGGACTGCGTAGTTCTAGAGAGGCGACATCCTGCTGTAACGAGACAGGGGTGAGATGATGGTGGCTGAGACTGGGACTGTGGCAGAGGGGATACAAGGTAGTGTTGAAGAGAGCAGTTTGGAGCCTATGCTTTGAAGTCCAATCTCCATTTACAGCTTCACCACCTAAACTTCATCACTTCCCTAAAATTTGGTTTCCTTATCTGTAAAATGGAAATGATATGTGCCTATATCTTAGAGTCATTCTGGGAAAGAATGAGGTAATTTATGGGAAACATTTGACCTCCTAGTATACCCATAACAAGCACTTGATTAAATGGCTTCTCTTACTATCATCAATAATGAAAAGGGAAGGCAAGGGAAGGGAGGGCAAGGCAGAAGAGAGAGAAAGAAAAGAAAAAAAAAGAAGAAAGAAAGAAAGGAAAGAAAGAAAAGAAAAGAAGAGAAAAGAAAAAGAAAAAGAGCTTCTGCTTGCTTCTTTCTCCTCCACTTCCCAAGAGCTAATGTGTTTTGAGTGAGCTGCCGTTAACTGAGCTGACTACTGAGCTCTTGTTTGGTTTTCTTAAAGACACAAGTATTTGTGGGCACCTCCCCTCAAAGGTGAAGCATTCTGTTACCTTTAGATACTTCACAGTAAATGTCTGTGTGTGGCTTATGATTAATGTATATAATGAAGTACTAGTAATGGCTGATCTCTAACATTCTCTCTACCTAATGAATCATCACTTGAGTATCTATCCATTTTTCCCCAACCTCCTTCCAGAAGGTACTAAATGAACAGCAACCTATATTTCTTTCCTAACTGCAAACATCACCTGCTGAGCATAGTCACATTGCTTTGATAATTGCTGCTTTCCATGAAATGCATCTTTGAGTTTTTCTTTCTCCAAAAACTGTGCTTGCATCTTTCAGAGAAAGTTCTCATTGTATTACTTCCTGATTAGAACCCTTCCAAAGTCCCTTGTACCCATGATGTTTTTATTTTCTCTCTCTGGTCTCTTGATATTGGTCTATCTTTATGCATTATCATCATTTAAGACTAAAATTCATTAGCTGTTCACTTGTTCCTCGACATCCTTGATGACAAATGAAATGGAACAAGATGTTGTTTCCTTATTTGAAGGGATTATTTTCCCCCCTGCACGTTTGGCTGGGAAATGATTAGAGCGAACTCATTCTTCAAGGCTAAACTCAAATGGTGATTCCCCTCTGAAGCCTCTTTACCACCAATTCCCACAGAGTTAGTTGCTTCCGTTGTCCTACAAATACTTTAAAGCAATTCTCCCATTGCATGAGAATTATTCATTTACCTATTTACCCTTCTCCCACCAATATACAATATTCAACAGCACGGAGCATATTTCATCCATCTTTGTAATCCCAACCACCCCAACACCCCAAACAGAATATCGTGGTGGTTGTTCAATGCATTGATGAATGACAGGAAGGAGTATACAGTCAAGTCACTGTATATATACTGGATCATTTCCTTAATCTGCTCTATAATATTTGCTTTAGAAAATGTTACATTTAAAATCATTTAAAAATCTTATTGTTAAAAATTCAAAATATCAAGATGAAAGATAAAAAGCCCATAAACTTTAAACCCTAAAACACTCTGCATTATGCACAATTTTGGCAGCTATCTTTCTGTACGTGGTTCTACACTGATATAAACACTTAAATATGCATTTACACAATTAAAGTAATTTTATATATTTTCACTGTTGAGAAAACCTTTAGCTCCATAGAGTATTTGCATTTCATTTCCCTCTCCTCCACTGGTTAAAAGCTTGGTGTGAACCTCTCTGTATCTTTCTCTGTATTCATACAATAATGTAACATATATACATATGCATACAAATGTATAGGAGCTGTATTGTACTCTTTGCTGCATCTTGTTTTCTCACTTAGAAACATTTCACAGAAAGTTTTCCACATCATCTGGTATGGACTTAACACACTTTTTAAAGTAGATATGTAAAATATGATGGTTTGAATGAAAGACAACTTATTAAACCATTCCTCTATTGAGGACATTCAAGTTGATTTCCAGGTTTTTTTGGCCACTACAAAGAATGTTACAATTAATCTGAGTGTGTGTGTGTATAATTTATTTTGTTTATATTCATCATTATATATTTGTGCTTTTATTTCTATGGAATAGGGTCTGAGAAATGAAATAGCTTAATTAAAGTTTATGTGAACTCTTAATTTTAGTAGATGCTACCAGATTGAATTCCAAATGCCGTTACTACCTCACATATCCCTCAGCAAATGTATGACATGACATGTTACCCTCTACCACCCTCCAGCAATATGTGATAACATTTAATGATCCTAAAGTAATATTCCTGTTATTTTAATTTCAGTATCTCTGTCAGTGAGGTTAGTAACTACACTTGTTCACTGGCAAAGTCAATTTCATCCTCTGTGAACCTCTCTTACACTTTAGAACCACTTTCAGTCAGGTGTTTGGTGTTTTTAATTAATGTATAGGAAATGTTTATATGATGTTAAGTATGAGCCCTTTATCTGTAATATGTACTACTACAACTATGTTTTTCTCTATTATTTGTCTTTTCATTTTGCCTTTAATTATGCCATGTGATTTGAAGTTTTAAGTTCTCGACTATGCCAGGCTTTCCTCTACAGTGTCTGAGTTTCCCAGTTAGAATAGAAAGTTTTCTTGATACTTAGATTATACATAAGTTTCCAAAATATCTATACTAATGTTATTTTAACATTTTCATCTTTAAATCATGCATAATATTATTTATTTTTGTGTGAAAGAACAGTACAAACTTATTTTATTCTTTCTTATATTTTATTAAAATTCCAGTTAATTACATACAGTTTAATATTATTTCTAGGTGTACAATACGGTGATTCATCACTTCCACACATCACCTGGTGCTCATCACAAGTGCCGTCCTTCATCCCCATCACCTATTTCACCCATCCCCAACCCACCTCCCCTCTGGGAACCATCACTTAGTTCTCTATAGTTAGTGTTTGTTTCTTCCGTTGACTCTTTTTTCCCTTTGATCATTTGTGTCATTTCTTAAATAAATTCCACAAATGAGTCAGTTGTATGGTATTTGTCTTTCTTTTACAGACTTATTTTGCTTAGGAACATACTTTTAGCTCCATCTATGTCATTGCAAATGGCAATATTTCGTTTTTTTTTCTTTTACAAATAGTTTATTGTCAAGTTAGTTTCCATATAACACCCAGTGCTCATCCCAAGTGCCCTCCTCCATGCCCATCACCCCCCTTCCCCTCCCCCACCCCCATCAGCCCTCAGTTTGTTCTCAGCATTCAAGAGTCTCTCATGGTTTGCCTCTCTCCCTTTCCCCCACCATTTACCCCCTTCTTCTCCCCCATGGTCCTCTGTTAAGTTCCTCCTAATCCTCCTATACGTGCACACATATGATATTTGTCCTTCTCTGCCTGACTTATTTCGCTCAGCATAACACCCTCAAGGTCCATCCATGTTGCTACACATGGCCAGATGTCATTCTTTCTCATTGCCATGTAGTATTCCATGGTATAGATAAACCACATCTTCTTGATCCATTCATCTGTTGATGGACACTTAGGCTCTTTCCATGTTTTAGCTATTGTGGAGAGTGCTGCTATGAACATTGGGGTACGTGTGCTCCTATGCCTCAGCATTTCTGTATCCCTTGGGTAAATTCCTAGCAGTGCTATTGCTGGGTCATAGGGGAGTTCTATTGTTAATTTTTTGAGGAACCTCCACACTGTTTTCCAGAGTGGCTGCCCCAGATTACATTCCCACCAACAGTGTGGGAGGGTGTCCGTGTCGCCACATCCTCACCAGCATCTATACTCTCCTGATTTGCTCATTTTAGCCACTGTGACTGGCGTGAGGTGGTATCTCAGTGTGGTTTTGATTTGTATTTCCCTGATGAAGAGGGATGCTGAGCATCGTTTCATGTGTCTGTTGGCCATCTGGATGTCCTCTTTGGAGAAGTGTCTGTTCATATCTTCTGCCCATTTCTTCACTGGGTTGTTTGTTTTTCAGGTGTGGAGTTTGGTGAGTTCCTTATAGATTTTGGATATTAACCCTTTGTCTGATATGTCATTTGCAACTATCTTTTCCCATTCCGTTGGTTGCCTATTAGTTTTGTGGATTGTTTCCTTTGCCGTGCAGAAGCTTTTAATCTTGATGAGGTCCCAATCGTTTATTTTTGCTCTTGATTCCCTTACTTTTGGGGATGTGTCAAGTAAGAAGTTGCTGCGGTGGAGGTCAAGGAGGTTGTTTCCTGCTTTCTCCTCTAGGGGTTGATGGTTTCCTGTCTCACATTCAGGTCCTTTATCCATTTTGAGTTTAGTTTTGTGTATGGTGTGAGAAAATGATCTAGTTTCAGTCTTCTGCATGTTTATGTCCAGTTCTCCCAATACCATCTGTGAAAGAGGCTGTCTTTTTTCCATTGGATATTCCTTCCTGCTTTGTCAAAGATTAGTTGGCTGTATACCTTGGCTCCAGCTCTGAGTTCTCAATTCTGTTCCATTGGTCTATGTGTTTGTTTTTGTGCCAATACCATACTGTCTTGATGATGACCGCTTTGTAGTAGAGGCTAAAGTCTGGGATGGTGATACCTCCCGTTTTGGTTTTCTTCTTCAATATTACTTTGGCTATTTGAGGTCTTTTGTGGTTCCATACAAATTTTAGGATACTTTGTTCTAGTTTTGAGAAGTATGCTGCTGCCATTTTGATTGGGATTGCATTGAATGTGTAGAGTGCTTTGGGTAGTAATGACATCTTAACTATATTTATTCTTCCTATCCATGAACATGGAATGTTGTTGCATTCCTTTGTGTCTTCTTCAATTTCTTTCATAAGTTTTCTATAGTTTTCATCATATAGATCTCTTGTATCCTTGGTTAGGTTTATTCCTAGGTATTTTATGGTTTCTTGTGCAATTGTGAATGGGATCAGTTTCTTGATTTCTCTTTCTGTCGCTTCATTATTGGTGTATAAGAATGCAACCGATTTCTGTACATTGATTTTGTACCCTGAAACTTTGCTGAATTCTTAGATCATTTCTTGTAGGCTTCTGGTGGAGTTTGTCGGGTTTTCGATGTAGAGTATCATGTCGTCTGTGAAAAGTGAAAGTTTGACTTCCTCTTTGCCAATTCTGATGCCTTTGATGTCCTTTTGTTGTCTGATGGCTGATGCTAGGACTTCCAGCACTATGTTAAACAACAGTGGTGAGAGTGTACATCCCTGTTGTGTTCCTGATCTCAGGGGGAAAGCTCTTAGTTTTTCCCCGTTGAGGATGATGTTAGCTGAAGGCTTCTCATAGATGGCTTTGATGATGTTTAAGTAGGTTCCTTCTATCCCAACTTTCTCTAGAATCTTTATTAAGAAGGGATGCTGTATTTTGTCAAATGCTTTTTCTGCATCTATCGAAAGGATCGTATGGTTTTTATATTTTCTTTTGTTGATGTGATGTATCACACTGATTGATTTGCGAATGTTGAACCAGCCCTGTAACCCAGGAATGAATCCCACTTGATCTTGGTGGATAATTCTTCTTATGTGCTGTTGGATTCGATTTGCAAGGATCTTGTTGAGGATTTTTGCATGTGAATTCATCAAGGATATTGGCCTCTAGTTCTCTTTTTTAGCTGGATCTCTGTCTGGCTTGGGAATCAGAGTGATGGTGGCTTCATAGAATGAGTCCGAGAGTTTTCCTTCGGTTTCTATTTTTTGGAAAAGCTTGAGGAGAATTGGTATTAATTCTGTTTTAAACGTCTGGTAGAATTCCCCAGGGAAGCCATCAGGTCCAGGGCTCTTATTTGTTGGGAGATTTTTGATCGCTGATTCGATTTCTTCACTAGTTTGGGTCTGTTCAGATTTCTGTCTCTTCCCGTATGAATTTTGGTAGTGAGTGTGTGTTAAGGAATCTGTCCATTTCTTCTAAATTGTGTAATTTCTTGGCATATAGTTTTCATAGTATTCCCTGATAATTGCCTGTATTTCTGAGGGGTTGGTTGTAATAAGTCCATTTTCATTCACGATTTTGTCTATTTGGGTGCTCTCTCTTTTCTTTTTGAGAGGTCTGGCTAGAGGTTTGTCAATTTTGTTTATTTTTTCAAAAAACCAACTCTTGGTTTCTTTGATCTGTTCAATTGTTTCTTTGGTCTCTATGTTGTTTATTTCTGCTCTAATTTTTACTATTTCTCTTCTTTTGCTGGGTTTAGGGCGTTCTTGTTGCTCTGCCTCTAATTCCTTTAGGTGAGCTGTTAGATTTTGGACTTGTGCTTTTTCTAATCTCTTGAAATAGGCCTGGAGTGCAGTGTACTTTCCTCTTAGGACTGCCTTTGCCGCATCCCATAGAGTTTGAATTGTTGTGTTTTCATTTTCATTTGTTTCCATATATTTTTTAATTTCATCTCTAATTGCCTGATTGGCCCATTCATTCTTTAGAAGGGTGTTCTTTAACCTCCATGTTTTTGGAGGTTTTCCAGACTTCTTCCTGTAATTGATTTCAAGTTTCAAAGCATTATGATCTGACAGTGTGCATGGTATGATCTCAATTCTTTTATATTTATTGAGGGCTGCTTTATGTCCCAGGATGTGATCTATCTTGGAGAATGTGCCATGTGCACTTGAAAAGAAAGTAAATTCCCTGGTCTCAGGATGTAGAGTTCTCAATATATCTGTCAGATCTATCTGGTCCAATGTGTCTTTCAAGTCCATTATTTCTTTAGTGATTTTCTGTCTGGTTGACCTATCCATTGCTGTAAGTGGAGTATTAAAGTCCCCTGCTATTAGCACATTCTTATCTATAAGCTTGTTTCTGTTTGTGATTAATTGTTTTAAATATTTAGGTGTTCCCATATTCGGTGCATAGACATTTATGATTGTTAGTTCTTCCTGATGGATAGATCCTGTAACTCTTATGTAATGCCCTTCTTCATCTCTTGTTATTGTCTTTAATTTAAAGTCCAGTTTATCTGATATAATAAGTATAGCTACTCTGGCTTTCTTTTGATTTCCTGTAGCATGATGTATATTTCTCCATCCCCTTACTTTTAATATGTAGGTATCTTCCAGTCTAAAATGAGTTTCTTGTAGACAGCATATAGATGGATTTCATTTTTTTATCCATTCTGCTACCCTATATCTTTTCATTGGAGCATTCAGCCCATTATATTAATTGTTATTATTGAAATATGTGGGTTTAGAGTCTTTGTGTCTTTTGTGGGGTTCATGTTTGTGGCAGTATCTCTGGTATCTTTGTTCCTTGCAACATTTCCTTCAGAGCATCCCCCTTAGGATTTCTTGTAGGGCTGGCTTAGTGAGTGACGAATTCTTTCAATTTCTGTTTATTTGGAAAGACTTTTATCTCTCCTTCTATTTTGAATGACAGGCTTGCTGGATAGAGGATTCTTGGCTGCATATTTTTACTGTTCATCACATTGAAGATCTCCTGCTTTTCCTTTCTGGTCTGCCAAGTTCCATTAGATAGGTCTGTCACCACTCTGATAGGTTTCCCTTTGTATGTTAGGGCCCTTTTCTCCCTAGCTGCTTACAAAATCTCTCTTTGTCCTTGTATTTTGCCTTATTTGCTATGATATGCTGTGCCGAAGATCGATTCAAATTATGTCTGAGGGGAGTCCTCTTAGTCTCTTGTATTTCTACGTTTACTTCCTTCCCCAGGTTGGGGAGGTTCTCTGCTATAATTTGTTCCAGGACTCCTTCAGCACCTTTCCCTCTCTCTTCCTCTTCTGGGATTCCTATGCTACGGATATTGTTGCGTTTGTATTGCTGAGCTCTCGACTCTTCTTTCCTGTTCCTGGATCAGTTTGCCTCTTTTTCCTCAGTTTCCTCTTTTTCTATAGTGCTGGTGTTTTGTAAATCACTTACTCTTTCTGCCTCTTCAATCCATCCACTGGAGGCCTCTAATTTATTATGTATCTCATTTATCACATTTTTAAATTCATCGTGCCTATTTTTGTTCTTCATGTTGCTTGTAGCCATAGTTTCTTTGATGTCCCCTATGCTTTTTTCAAGCCCGGCTATTAATTTTATGATTATTATTCCCAAATCTTGATTAGTTATGCTGCTTATATCTGTTTTCAGCAGTTCAGTAACTGTCTGTTCTTCTTGGAATTTCTTTGGAGGAGAGCTCTTTCATTTTGTCATTTTAATTAGCTTTCTGGCTTTTGTTAGTTTTAAAGACTTGTTATGCTCTCTGCACCTGTGAGCACTGCTGTATCCAAGAAGGCTCTTTGAGTGTTTAGGACCTATCCTTTCAGAGAGTGTTTTGTTTTGTTTTTTTTTTTTTGAATGGTATCTCTTGGCCTCTCTTGTTGAGACCTTGGTTATTTTATTTTCCTACTCGTAGTGATATTTGGAACACTCCATCATATGTACTTTGGCTTGTTTCTTGAAGTAGTCCTGGAGAAGAAAACAGACAGACAAACACACAGGAAGCAGAGGCACACACACGCACAGAGAAATCCTACTAACCTGCAAACCAAGAGGGAAAACGCAAAAGTTAAGAGAAAAGATGGAGGAGGGAAAGCGAATAATAGAAAATAAAAAAATACGTAAAAACGTAAAAAAGAAGACAAGAAAAGGAAAAAGAAAACTGATGGATAAAGAAAGGTTTAAAGCATATAACCAGATTTCCCAGCTACAATTAAATAGCTGGGTGTATGCAGTGCTGGTTGAAGAACATAGAGAAAGAGAGAGAAGACAGGGCTGGGATAAGGCAAATTTGGAAATAGAATGAACAGACAGAAGGGATAAGAAGCTTTTTTCAAAGAGCTAAAGGGTGAAATATGGTTGGTTAGGTGAGAGAAGGACACTGGTGTTATCCAGAGAAACTATATAGTGTAATTACTCCTGAGAGACAGAGATGAAAAGGTTGGTAGGTGTAGAATTTACATCTACAGAATGGACTAATTGTGACTGTTTAAGCAAGCCGGTGACCAGAGTTAGTCAGGTCAGTGTTCTTGGGGAAAAAAAGGGAGGAGGGCAGCTCTCCAGCAGGGACGGGCGTGGTGTGATCCACTGCGTCAGGCGGGAGTTCTGCCTTGGCGGTTGTGGGGAGAAGATTGGCAGTGCTCCAGTCCATTCTTGAACCAAGCGCTGCACTTCGCTTTTTTGGGTGTGTAAACTCCCCAGGCCAGGGGCGCAGCCAAGTGAGTCGCGCCCTTTAACCCAGGCCAGGCCTAGTTTCCAAATCCCAGTCCGCGCGCCCCACTGAAATTGCCGTAGACACAACGTCGCAGGTGATCCCCTCGGGGGCAATTCCAAGCCTCTTGCTTGGCCCTGGGGATGGAGCCAGAAGCCTCTGCTCCCTTCTCCTCCGAGCCGGGTTGGCGAGCATGGGCGGGGGTTTGCCTGCGGGGCGCACCGGGCCCGCTGGGGAGAGGGAAACCAGGTCCCTCTGTCTCATCACCCGAAACCCGAACTCGCAGGCAAATCTACCAGTTTTTAGGCTCGTCGCCTTCCCTCTGGAGTTCCAGGCAGCCGGGAGCACTGAAGGCCGGTACGCGCGCGCGCGCGGCTCCTCCAGGAGTCCTGCCAGCCGGGAGCACGACGGCGCGGTAGGCGCGCGGCTCCTCCAAGCGTCCAGCCGGCCAGGAGCACAAAGAAGTGGTCCGAGCGCAGCCCCTCCGGGACGAGTTGGCGCGCGGGGACCTGGCGCGCAGGGATCTGGCCGCACGGTCCTTCTGTGCCCCCAGCGGAGGTTTTTCTGTTTCCCAATGACAGGGACCGTGTCTTGAGCGGTTTCAGACTCTCTTTTTCCCCTCTCACTCCCCACAGAGGGAGATCACCCCCGTCCCTGGAGTCTCCGATCCCGGCCCGGTTTTATCTTCCCCAGTTCGTACTCACGTTAGAAGGTTTCTCAGTGGATCCTGCGTCCTTTTTCTCCCAATCTCTTGGGTTCTGTAAGGTTTCCTATGGCTTCAGATCTTTTCCGTGTGAGATATGGGCGAGTGCAATGCACGGAGCTCCCTACTTCTCCGCCATCTTGCCCCCTTCCTCCACCCTTGTGGAATTTTTGTCCAGTGGTATAGACAGAAAATAAGCATATATATTCTTAAGGTATATACTGTGAAGGAACCATGTGGCAAATGTGAAAAATGCATGTCTCTTAGAGACGTGTCTGATTACTTAAATAAGGGAGTTAGGAATGTTCTCCAGGAGGAAGTGATATCGAAGCAGGGAGTTAAAAAGTAAGATGGGAATAGTCACACAGAGAACAGGAGGGAGAGAAATCCAGGAAACAGGATGGACAAAGTTGTTCATGTTTTGTTTCATTTTTGACTACTTGTAAAATCAAACATAGTTTTATATACTTATTGGTCATTTGCATTTCTTTGATGAATTTATGGTTTGTATCCTTTACCATTTTTCTCTGGGCAGTGTTCACCCTTCCTGGTTTGTACATTAACAGTAAGACCATTAACAATTATCTTATTTGCCATATTTGTTGCAATATTTGCCCAACTTTCTTTCCTTTTAAGTTATTGTAGGGATGGGTGACGTTTTTGCTGTTGTCTCCAACATATTTGATTAATTTTGGTTGCTCAATCTGACAACACTTAGTTCATAGGATCCATTTTAGGATTAGCCAGCCAGTCCCCTGAATTTGCTTGTAAAAGGGTAATTATTTTCAAAATTCCCTCAACTTAGTGTCCAATATTATTCACATGAATTTTAGTCTTTTACAAAGACTTGAGTTCAATTTTAGTAAGGGCTTAAACTATGTTTTAATCAAAGGGAGAATTGAAATTTTTATTGTATTAATTCTTCCCATCTAAGAATATAGTATGCTTTTTCCATTTAGTCAAATGTGTCATGCTGTCAACAAAATTTAATATTCTCTTTATATGTTTTAGGCTACTGTGAGTGGACTCTTTTTATCAAAAGCAAATATGATCATATTATTTCTCACATTATTATTGATAATAGTCTGATATGTTTTGCTTATCCTTTGCTAGTCATATATTTAGCATTATATATTTATGTAGCTTTGGTTATTTTCAGTTTCATTATTTCAGTTATTTTCAGTTTACCATTATTATGAATAATCCTATGATTAAATATTTTATTTGTATTTATAAAACTTTCTGGCAGTTTTTGTGACTGTTCTTTTTATCAGTGAAATATGACCTTCTTTTCCACATTTAGTGCCTTTTGCTTTAAGTTCTCTGTCTAAATTTTATATTATCAAACCTACTTTAAATCTGCTTACATTTATGTGACAGATCTTTGCCTTTTCTTTTAACCTTTATCAACATTTTCATAGGCAAATGGTAGCTGTTAGAACATATTAATTGAAAAATACATAATAAATAACAAATAAATACACTGAAAAACACACTAATCTGTGTCAGTTCTCAGAAGAACAATCCAATAAGTCTGTCATGGTTTCTGGAATTGACGTGTTTGCATATTTGGAAACTTCTCTCAGAATGTGACATAATTTCCATTTACGGAATGGAACATTAAAACTGCTAGCCAAAATTTTGGAACAGATTGTCCTCAAATGTAAGATGTATTTGATGAACAGGTACATTAGATTGATTGAGTGGCAAACTTTAGATTTATGATATTGCAGAGAGAAAGTATTGTTGATAGTTTAGAAATCCAAATACCATTTTATGGAATTCCCAGATCTCCTTCCCTTGGTATGACCTCAGTGCGGCTTACAGTGAGGTTTGGTGGCTCTCTAGCAGGGTGGGCCACTTCCTCCTTTCCCTTCTACTTGCTCTTTCAGTGAGCCAACCCCTTCCTCTGCCCCCAGATTCCTTGTAGCTTACTGACATTGTACGAACTTTAGACCACCCTTTTAGTTTTGTGTTTCTCCTCTACCATTTAGGTTACGCATTCTCCAGGCCACCTTTCAGGCTCTTCTTTCTGTTCTCTAAACTTTGAAATACTCAGAGGTCTCCTTCTCTATCAACATTCTTTTTTTTTTTTTAATGTTTTTTAATTTATTTCTGAGAGAGAGAGACAGTGTGAGCAAGGGAGGGTCAGAGAGAGAAGGAGACCCAGGATCTGAAACAGGCTCCAGGCTCTGAGCTGGCTGTCAGCACAGAGCCTGACATTGGGCTTGAACCCACGAACTGTGAGATCATGGCCTGAGCTGAAGTTGGACGCTTAACCGACTGAGCCACCCTGGCGCCCCTCTTATCAACATTCTTAAGGTGACCTCAACTATACTCATGACATCATATACACTTATATGTAGAGGACTCACAAATGAATGTGAAAGAAAAGGGGAGAAGAAGAAGATTAGTTCAAGAGAATTTATATAATATCTAACAATAACATTCATTGAATGGTCACATTGTGCCAGGCACTGGGCTAAGAGCTTGCACTGTATTATGTAATGAAATCGTCACAAAAATTCTGTACTACATCATACTATACCATACTGTACTACACTATACTTGTCCTTTGTTCTTGTTGCCTTTCCATTTATACTACGTCCCAATTCTTCCCATTCATTACATTACCAATTTTAATCTAATGGATCTTTTTTAATACCAGTATGCTGTAATTTTTCTTTTTTTTTTTTTAATGTTTTATTTATTTCTAGGAGAGAGAGAGACAGCGCGAGCAGGGGAGGGTCAGAGAGAGAGGGAGACACAGAATCTGAAACAGGCTCCAGGCTCTAAGCTGGCAGTCAGCACAGAGCCCGACGCGGGGCTCGAACCCACGAACCGTGAGATCATGACCTAAGCGAAAGTCGGACGCTTAACCGACTAAGCCACCCAGGCACCCCTGCTGTAATTTTTCTGATCTTAAGAACAGAATCCTTTCTCCACACATCCTTTCTACTCGCACCACATATCTCTGCTCTCTCTCAGTAAATCTCTTCAAAGGAGTGGTTTCCATTTGCTATTTCCCTTTTTTAATGTTTATTTATTTTTGAGAAGTGGGGAGAGGAGGAGAGAAAGAGAGAGAGAGAGAGGGAAAGAGAGAGAGAGAAATCCAAGGCAAGCTCCAGGCTCTGAGTTGTCAGCACAGAACCCAACACGGTGCTCAAACTCACAAACAGTGAGATCATGACTTGAGCTGAAGTTGAACGCTTAACTGACTGAGCCACCCAGGTGCCCCTCCATTTGCTATTTCCAATTCCTCTTCTCCCTTTCTCTCTTGAACCTACACCAGTTAGGATTTCACAGCCATTATTTTGCAAAGTGCTCTTTTTTTTTTTTGTAGTGGGTTAGCATCTTTTTTTTTTTTTTTTTTTTTTTTACAAATAGTTTATTGTCAAATTAGTTTCCACGTAACACCCAGTGCTCATCCCCACAAGTGCCCTCCTCCATGCCCCACCCCTCCTCCCCCCACATCCACCAGTCCTCAGTTTTTGTCAGCATTCAAGAGTCTCTCATGGTTTGCCTCTCCCCTTTCCCCCACCATTTCCGCCCTTCTTCTCCCCCTTGGTCCTCTGTTAAGTTCCTCCTAATCCTCCTATACGTGCACACATATGATATTTGTCTTTCTCTGCCTGACTTATTTCGCTCAGCATAACACCCTCAAGGTCCATCCATGTTGCTACACATGGCCAGATTTCATTGTTTCTCATTGCCATGTAGTATTCCATGGTATAGATAAACCACATCTTCTTGATCCATTCATCTGTTGATGGACACTTAGGCTCTTTCCATGTTTTAGCTATTGTGGAGAGTGCTGCTATGAACATTGGGGTCCATGTGCTCCTTTTTGAAGATCAGCAATACAATCCATTGAATCCAATAATTCGATGATCAATTATTAGCCCTCATCTTACTTGACTTGTAAGAAGAAGCGGATGAAGCTCATCACCCCCTCTTAGCACTTCTTGACTTTGCTTTCAGTAGTTCTCTGGTTTCCCTCTCATCTCACTAACTGCTTTTCCTCAATCTCCTTTGCTGATTGCTTTTCCTTTTCATGAACTCTAATAAAAGTTCTAGTGGCTTAGGGTTCACTTCGTTTCTTGGACATCATTCTTTATCCACATTCACTCATTAAATTGATGTATTAGTCTCTTAGAGATGCTGCAACAGAATATCACAGACTGAGTGACTTAAATAACAGGAGTATATCATCTCTGAGTTCTGGAGGCTAGAAGTCCAAAACGAACATGTTGACGGGGTTGGCTCCTTCTGTATTATGTGAAGGAATAATCTGTTCCATGTGTCTCTCCTTGGCTTGTAGACGGCTGTCCTCATGTTAACATGGGCATTCTCCCTGTGTATGTGTCTTCACAGTTTCCATTTTTTATAAGGATATCAGTCCTATTTGAATAGTGTTATTCTAATTACCTTATTTTAACTTGATTACCTGTTTAAAGTCCTATTTCCAAATAATGTCACATTCGGAGGTACTGGAGGTTAGGACTTTAGCCTAAGAATTTTGGGAGGGGGGGCACAGTTCTGTTGTTTTCACTAAATAATTTGACTTTAAATACCTACATATGCCAATGGATCCCTAAATTATGTCTCCAGACTGGGCCCCTGTCATAAATTCTAGCTTCCTATTCTACAAATCCTCTTGGATAACTAATAGACATCTCAGATTCAATATACACATACCCAGCTTTCATCTCTGCACCCCACCCTCCAGGAAAACCCCTGCTCTTACCTACCTTTTCCGTCTCAGTAAATGAAAACTTCCTCCTTCAAGTTTCTTAGGCCAGAAATATTGGTGTCCTCCTCAGCTCTTTTCTGTCCCTCATAGCCAACATTTAATCCCTCAGCAAATACTGTCTGTTCCATATTCAAAATAATTCAAGAATCTGGCCACTTCCCATTATATCCTGTCACCAACCTGATCTAAATCACCATCCTCTTCCACCTAAATTATTGAAGAGAGCCTCTTGATAGATTTTCCTGCTTCATCTCTTGCTCCCTATGGCACATTCTAATCAGAGAAGTGAAGGTGATTTCTTTAGACCTAAGTCAGATCAGGTCAGATTTTTTATTTGAACCCTCTACTGACTTCCTGCACAATGGCCTAGCAGATCCTTCATGATATTGGACCCTAGTTACCCTTCTGAGCTTACGTCCTATTACACTTTCTCCTGTACACTCTCTTCTAGCTATACACGCTTCTTGCTGTTCCTCAGGCAGGTAGGCTCTTACATCAAGATCTTTGCACCTGTTCTTGCCTCTGCCTGGACTGCTTTTCTCCCATTTGACAGCATAGTTTAGTGCATTATCTCCTTCAAGCCTTTGTTTATACACTGCTTTCATAGTAAGGCCTTTCTTTTTTTTTTTTTTAATGTTTTTATTTCTAGGAGAGAGAGAGAGAGTGAGCACGGGAGGGTCAGACAGAGAGGGAGTCACAGACTGAAACAGGCTCCAGGCTCTGAGCTGGCAGTCAGCACAGAGCCCGACGCGGGGCTCGAACCCACGAACCACGAGATCAGGACCTAAGCGAAAGTCGGACGCTTAACCGACTAAGCCACCCAGGCGCCCCTAGTAAGGCCTTTCTTGACTTCCTTGTTTCAAATGTCAAACCTCCTTCACCTCCCCAACACTCTCTGTATCCCTGTCCTACTTTCCTTCACAGCATCTATCACCATCTGATGAATTATATGATATTTTAATTGTCTGTTTCTACTCACAAAAACTTCACATTTCTCTTTGCTTAGAGATTTCTATGTACAAAATCCATGCTGGATCTGAAGAAGCATTAGTTGGCTCTCTCACTTTGTCTTCAAGAGTCATTGCATACCTTCTTTTCTGTGCCAGATGAGATGCTGAACAGTAGGGGCACAAAGGTGAGAACATTACGATCTTTGCCTTTGCCCTTCAGGAAATCATAGTATAATCAGGGAGAAAGATACAAGTCCCAGTCTTCCCAGAGGGAGTGACACATGGCTGTGTGAGTGACAAACACCAGTGCTCTCGAAGGGCTGTTCATCACAGACCAGGGAATAATAACTCACCGAGTCAAACCCAAATGTGCCCTTCCCGAAGGCTCCTCTGACTTTGCAATTTTTCTGTATCTATAAAAATAATAAATGCTCATCCCCACAATATCTCTGATTTATATGCCTGTGAAGTCATGACTGTGACTATGATTATTTATGCAAATGAAATTAATTTCTAACTTCATCAGTGTTTGAGGGACTAGGACTCTGCACCTACTTCAGGGGCCCCTCATTCTCAGTAGGAGTCAAGTCTAATTTCAAATGCAGGAAGAGAGCAGCTATTTAAAGGAGCCCCACTGTGAGATTTTTTAAAGCAAAGTTTTTTTATTTCAAAGTGAATAATCTCCCCCAGCTTATCTTCTTTGTATGATTTGAAGGGAAAAAAACCTGGAACATGAACTTTGAATACATGTGAGTTTGAGCTTGCGCATGGCATAGTTGAAAGAACTGATTGATTCTGTGACCTCGGAAAAAGTTTTTTTTTTCTTTAAACTTTTCTTGTATCTCAGTTTCCCCCTTTATGAAGCAAAGGGCCGCCCTTCCTATTCTCTGAGAATGCTTGTAATTCATAGAATCTGTGATTCCATTAGTCTTTAGTATCCTTGCTTTTTTCCACTCCTTAATTGACCTCTGCCTACATTCTTGGTTAACAGTGAATTCTCACTGTACCCCATGAGTACTGAACCTAATTTCTGCCCTGTGGAAGCTATACACCTCATATTCAGATAGAGCCAGATTTTACTTATATTGCTTTTATTTGTTACTTATCCCATGAGATTTTATAGTCTGTCCATATGAATGAGACTTTTTTATTCTTACTGTTATTTTTTAGAATATTCGCTAGGAATATAAAGGAATGGTAATACACAATGTGACATGCTTAATACATTTATTTCTTCCCCCGTAAAATTCATGAGAGGTAGATAGTATTTTGTAAAAGTGGAAGCTACGATTGAGAGAGGGTACTTTTCTACTCAATAAGCACTTATAGAGCATTCCCTATGCCCTACACACAGCTCTACATATTTACAAATATTAACTCACTTAATCCTCATTTAACCCCACGAGGAAACCGAGGCACCGAGGATTTAAGCAGTTTGTCCAAAGTCATAGAGCTATCAGCTGGTAAAGCTAACACTTAGCCTCAGGCAGGCTAGCTCAGGATTCATGGTTTTACCTCATACAGTTAACTAGGGAAAGTGCCCAAGTTCACACAGCCACTGCACTGGGGAGCCTGGATTTCTCCCTTTCCTTTGCTCAAGTCTCTGACAATCTGCATCACTAAGTATATCGATTCCTACATAAATGTCCCTAGACTTGAAAGACCCTATATTTTTGTTTTTCTGTGTCACTAAATGGCATGATCTCTCTGCATTTGGCAATTATTAATAGGAAGGGAAATTTTGTTTCTTAATGACAGATTGGAAATTGATATTGTGTTGGTTAATGCTTTGTTAGAATTCTGCTAGTTCTGATGGACTTTCTGAGATAGTTTTCTGTGATTTTCTCATCTATAAAGTAGTGAGATTGAGCAGTATCATCTGGTAAAGTCTTAATAAACTGCGTGTCTTCAGGAACCCTTTGAAATTCTAGATAATTCTCCTTTGTGGATAAATTGGTGTCCCTCATTGGGAAATTGATAGTAGATATATGTATACCGTAGAATATTGTCCTCACAGGAGATGATTTACTAGATTTACATATGGCAGCATGGATGGATGTTAAAAAAAACACAGTATTAAATAGAAAATAATAAGAGTATCTGACCCCTAGAGTATCTAATTTATGTAGAGAAAACACAACCATAAAATATCAGATAAAAATATTGAAGTGGATGCCTATGGAGGATGACGATAGACAGAGGGAAGGAGTGAAGAGCAAAACTAAAAATGAAACAGTACAAAGGAGATGCCTTTGCATGACCTCTTGACAGTGAGCCAGGCAGCATGTTTGGTAGGACGAACACTGGCTCCAAATCCCAGTCTTGCACTCATTGGCTTTATGTCACTGGGCAGAATTTTTAATAGCACAAAGCCTTAGCCTCCCTATAGTGTCAAAGGCTTCTTGTAAGGATTAAGCAAGGAAATAGGTGGATATAGGTATAAATATACTGAGAGAAAGCACTTGTCCAGTCCCAATCCTTTATCTTGCAATTTAACTCTCAGCCTCTTTTCAATGTTTTAATTGCTATGACCCATATCTACCAGCTCTGATGGGACCCACAGCTATGATGTCCTTTGTTATGGACACCACCAACAGACCTTCCCACACATATCACTTCTGCTAGACTGTTAGCCTCACGGCATTCCTAACAATTTGGTTTGTGTACAAATCATCCCTTTTAAGTTTTCGTTTCATCATGAAATGAAATTTTTTCAGGGGTATTTTTCGAATGAGCATTTATACAGCAATTTGCACTTTACAAAGTACTTTCGCATCTACTGTTTCACTGAATCCAGGAATTAATTTGTAAAGAAAGTGTCAGTGTCCCCATTTCAGTGATAAGACTGATACCCATAGATACCAAGTAACATAACTATCAACACACAGCCTGTAACTGGCAGGGCCAGAATGTGAATCTGGAACCTCCTACTTTACGCACCAGCATTTTCCCATAACATCGTGCACCTCTCTTTTAAATAACCTTCAAGATTTGTTACTACAGAAGCTAGACCCTTTTATTTCCCAAGCCATGATTACATTATCCCAGAGAGGTAAGCTAATATTATAAATTCTGCTCATGACTCAGCATGCGTGATTGTGAAATGCAGGTCACTTCTAAGGGGTCTTGTCGAGGCCTTGTGCATTAAAACATTGGCAGAGCTGCCTCTGCCTGAGGGTATGTTGGAATTGATGACCCATATGGCTTCTCTGGAGCCTGTTTTCTGACCTGCAGGTGAGGAAGATGGACTCTACGATCCTAAGGAACTTTCTGGCTGTAATGCTCCTTGGTTAGTCACAGCCAGGAAAAGATACAAAAGGGAACTTAAATTCAGGAGTTGGGAGCTGAGACTATTATTTTGCCATATTCCAAGGCAGTGATTCTATGAAAGTGACATTTGTTTTTGAATAATTTATATTATAATCATACTCACAGTTAGTACAATCTTGTTAAAAGCTGTTAATGGAATTATTATTCTGATAATAAGCTGTTATTAGATTCTGAGTGTTAATGATATTCACTGCAACAGAAGATCAGTCTGGTACTAACATTTAAGTTCCCGCTGAGTGTAAAGGCCATCTTCAAGGTGATGAGAATCCAATGGTTAAGACTAACATGGCAAGAAAAGACTTCTTTTTGCTACGGAAGAAAACATGGTTGTGTTTGTTTTATTTTATTTTTTTTTTAATGTTTTATTTATTTTTAGAAGAGAGAGAGGAGAGACAGCGTGAACAGGGGAGGGTCAGAGAGAGAGGGAGTCACAGACTGAAACAGGCTCCAGGCTCTGAGCTGGCAGTCAGCACAGAGCCCGACGCGGGGCTCGAACCCACGAACCGCGAGATCATGACCCAAGCGAAAGTCGGACGCTTAACCGACTAAGCCACCCAGGCGCCCCAAGTTGTGTTTGTTTTAAAAACTCTGAGGAAAAATAATTTTGCTCTCTGCTTTAGTTAGAAACATTAAACAAACAACTGGACTCGCTTAGTGAACTAGAATCTGAGCTTTTGTAATGAGTTACTTCGTTAAACCAATGGAACTATATTTCGTTAAATGGAACTTGTTTAAATTATGTTGTCTTCTCTGCTCATCACCATTTTATCATTTGCAGTCTAATTACTGAGTTTGAAGTATGGTATTCTTTTACTAAAACACTAATTTCCTGTTGTGATTAAAACCTCACGTGACCTTTATTGAGGTGCTCTGCATGGGTTGTTATCATTCATTAATATCATACTTACAGTGAGTTGGGTGAGAGTAGGAGGAGGTAAAAGAGAGTTTGTAGTGTTTGACAGGTCATACCATTGCTCTGTCAATTGTTTGATTAAGATAGGAACATTCCATTTATTTCAGTACCTCAACAAGTATTTATTAAGGTTATAAATACCCATTGTTCTTTCAAAAATTCTGTAATAATAATACCAATCACCTATGAGACATTTCATATTTTATAAAGAGATTTCATTTACTTTATTTCATCAAAACCTCTTAAGTGCCCTACAAGGATATATTACTTGCTCTATTTTAAAGACGTAGGCACCGAGGCTCCAAACCAAGACCTCACTGCTAGAAAATGTCAGAATCCCAGTTATCTTACTGTTGAGACATATCTCTCCACGATACTGCATTGACACCCCCCCCCCCATAGACAGAGGGCAGTTGTGTATTTAGAAATGTCCATTCATTAATCCCTTTCTTATCAATATTAAAATCAACTGACTCAAGAGTTTTCCAAATAGGTTCACTTTGCATTCAGTTCTCTCTTTAAAAATGTTCACAAGGTTATTTAACTTTTTAATGTTGCATGGCATTTTAGCCTCATAAAAATGGCTTCAATCTCATCTAAAGACTCCTGAGCCAGTTCACAGACTAATTACCAGTTGTGGATGTTCTCTCTGAACTGAGGGTCTTCCTAGTATGATGAATGTTCATCTCTACTAGGTTGAATGAATTCTAAATGAAGTGATTAATTTAAAAAATCAATTAGTATGGAGAGCAAATATTTTACTCACAACAACCTCTAGTTTGAATAGTCCCCCTTGTACAGAGGTGGTTGTGTGGGAATCAAGGTGAACAAAGAGGAACCCAAGCCAGGGAAACGACCTCTGGAGCACACTAACTTTTCTTTGTTGAGGAGTAGGAAGATATTTTCTCCAAGCTAACAACTTTCTCTCCCCTGGCTGGCTGAGTAATGACTGCCCTTGACTTGTTCCCTCAGTTTGCCCGTGATTTGGTTCTGAGATCAAATGTGTATGACATTGAATACCTTCCTGTCTTGTTCTTCTATTCCCAGTTAGAGAATCAGAAGGTAATAACTCATCAATGGGTATATACTTATCTCTACACCAAAACTTGCCCAAATCTCTGAACTTAGGCTCTGTCAGCCTCAGGATATTTTGGAAATGAACAAAATGTCAAAGTCAATTACATGGAGGTAACTAATTTAGTTTTTTTTTAAAACTCTGATCTTACATTTTTCCAAACTAATTGATAGCTGTAGTTAAATTAACTAGATTACTCTAGTGGAACTAGTGAATCATATTAGCAGACCTGGTTGATGGAGAGGGAGGGGGATAATACATCCTAGTTCTCCATTTCTACTTAGACCACAAGTCCTATTTCTTTTGTCCTGCTTTGATGGTTGAGTCTATTTATTAATAATATCCCCTTTTCATCCTCAAAATTACCCCAGTTTGGGTGGTAAATTATGTGGCTACTCTACTTATTATTTCTTTTTACCAACCTATACCTCGAAATAGACATGAGTACACTGACCTCCCAAATAGGCTATGATTATTTGTATATACCCTTTTTTCCAGGGTCCTCAAGGAAATGTGCTGACCAAAAAGAGATATATATGTACAGTTGGCTTTATTATAAGTGATTATTGTATTAATAGAATATTCCTCAGGCACAAAAAAGAAGGAAATCTTACCGTTTGCCATGTGGAACTAGAGAGTATTCTGCTAAGCGAAAAAAGTCAGTAGAAGAAAGACAAATACCATATGATTTCATTCCTATGTGGAATTTTAGAAACAAAGCAAACAAACACAGGGAGAGGAAAAGGAGGTGCAAACCAAGAGACAGACTCCTGACTGTGGAGAGCAGACTCATGGTTGCTAGAGGGGAGGGCAGCAGGGGGTTGGACTGAGTGGGTGATGAGTATTGGCGAGGGCATTTGTGATGGGCACTGAGTGTTGCATGTAGGCAATGAGGTACTGAATTCTACACCTGAAACTAGTATTGCACTGTGTGTTGGCTGGCTGGAGTTTAAACACAAACTTGGGAAGAGAAGAAAAACGTGATTATTTTATTAGTTCAGTAGGACTCACATAACAAAGTACCAGAGTCTGAGTGGCTTATACAAAATTTATTGTGCCACAACCGTGGAGACTCAAAGGCTGAAACCAAGATGTCAGCCAGGGTTGATTCCTTTTGAGGGCTGTGAAGGAAAGATCTGTTCAAGCCTCTCACCTTGGTTTATGGATGGCTCTCTTCCACCTATATCTTCACATGGTGTTCTCTCTGTACACATTCTCTCTGTTTTCAATTTCACCGTTTAAGGGCACCAGTCATATTGGTGACCTTACTTTCACTTAGTTACCTTTGTAAAGACCAAATAAGGTCTTTACATCTCCTAATAAGGTCATGTTCTGAGGTACTGGAGGATTAGGACATCAAGATATGAATTATGGGCACAATTCAAACCATAACAATTCTTAATAATTTATAAAACACATAACATGCACCGAAAAAGTGTTTTACTAGAATCATTCCATTTAATCCCAGACTTTTAACCTCTACTACAAAGCTGTCATCATCAAGACAGTATGGTATTGGCACAAAAACAGACACATAGACCAATGGGACAGAATTGAGAACTCAGAAGTGGACCCAAAAGTATACAGCCAACTAATCTTTGACAAAGCAGGAAAGAATATCCAATGGAAAAAAGACAGCCTTTTTAACAGATGGTGTTGGGAGAACTGGACAGCAACATGCAGAAGAATGAAACTAGATCATTTTCTCACACCATACACAAAAGTAAACTCAAAATGGATAAAGGACCTGAACGTGAGACAGGAAACTATCAACACCCTAGAGGAGAAAGCAGGAAACAACCTCCTTGACCTCCACCGCAGCAACTTCTTACTTGACACATCCCCAAAAGCAAGGGAATCAAGAGCAAAAATAAACTGTTGGGACCTCATCAAGATTACAAGCTTCTGCACAGCCAAGGAAACAACCCAGAAAATTAATAGGCAACCAACGGAATGGGAAAAGATAGTTGCAAATGACATATCAGATAAAGGGTTGATATCCAGAATCTATAAGGAACTCACCAAACTCCACACCCAAAAAACAAACAACTCAGTGAAGAAATGGGCAGAAGATATGAACAGACACTTCTCCAAAGAGGACATCCAGATGGCCAACAGACATATGAAACGATGCTCAGCATCCCTCCTCATCAGGGAAATACAAATCAAAACCACACTAAGATACCACCTCACGCCAGTCAGAGTGGCTAAAATGAGCACATCAGAGCACTCTAGATGCTGGCGAGGATGAGGAGAAATGGGCACCCTCTTACACTGTTGGTAGGAATGTAAACTGGTGCAGCCCCTCTGGAAAACAGTGTGGAGGTTCCTCAGGAAATTAACAATAGAACTCCCCTATGACCCAGCAATAGCACTGCTAGGAATTTACCCAAGGGATACAGAAATGCTGAGGCATAGGAGCACATGTACCCCAATGTTCATAGCAGCACTCTCCACAGTAGCTAAAACATGGAAAGAGCCTAAGTGTCCATCAACAGATGAATGGATCAAGAAGATGTGGTTTATCTATACCATGGAATACTACATGGCAATGAGAAACAATGAAATCTGGCCATGTGTAGCAACGTGGATGGACCTTGAGGGTGTTATGCTGAGCGAAATAAGTCAGGCAGAGAAGGACAAATATCATATGTGTGCACGTATAGGAGGATTAGGAGGAACTTAACAGAGGACCAAGGGGGAGAAGAAGGGCGGAAATGGTGGGGGAAAGGGAGAGAGGCCAACCATGAGAGACTCTTGAATGCTGACAAAAACTGAGGACTGATGGATGTGGGGGAGGGAGGGACGGGCATGGAGGAGGGCACTTGTGGGGATGAGCACTGGGTGCTATGTGGAAACTAATTTGACAATAAACTATTTGTAAAAAAAAAAAAAAGAATCATTCCATTTAAATCAAGGAACGCAGTTATACAGAGGTGCTATCTCATCCCCATTTTGCAGATGAAGGGACTATGACTCAGTAAGGTGACTCACCCAAAAGCACACAGCTACTGAATTGGAGCACCCTCATATGTTCTCAGAGCCTGGCCCTTTCGTCACTCTGGTCTGCTGGTCCTTTCGCACGCAGAGGTCGAAGAGGCTGCTTTGCAATGGTGTCCAATGGTGTCATTCGGGGCCTCTGGTAAAGAATTGAGATCTTCACACTTTTCCCTTATCTGGGATCTTATTTTATGGGTGACAAAGTCTTCATCCCCCCAAATCGAGAAGTCACACGTTGATTTAGATGTACACGAATGTTTAAGGGGAGGATAGGAAGAAGTTGGGCTCCTTGAGGTTGGTGGGATGAGGTAGTGAGGAGAGAGGAACCTTTTGAATGAGGAAATGACACGACAAGGGGGCTACACATACCGATGCAAGCTGCTCACTTGGAAAGTGTTTCTAGAGCCTGCTCCTCACTGTTGCTGCCTCACTTTTTCCTGCTGTGCATACGTCACTATAGAGTGAGAAGATTTAAGGACCTGAGCCTCGCTCTTTGGCATATGGGCTCAGAGTGAGGGTGAAGGGGACAGGGTCAGCTTGGTATCTCTTCAACAGTATGGCCTTACAGTAATATCCATAAAACGTAGTCACTTATGGAGGTCACCTGGCAGTAATTGGATCTGTCCCTTTAATTCCTTTGCGGAGTATGATGGGGTAGAAATACATGTAAATTGAAAGCCATTTTTCCCCCTCGCTGTTTAGCGATGTTTTGTTACTGTTGTCAGGGGACTCTACGGGTGCTTTTGTTTCATATTTATTTTCATCATAAGGTACTCTTGTTCCTGGGGAAAGAAGTCTGTTTTCTAGCACTGAGAAACATTGTTCGATAGAATGCTGAAAAGTCTTTGATTTGGCAGATGTTAGCAATACAGTTGAGAAGGCACTACTTAGAATATGGCAATTGCTAAGGTTTCGTCCTGATGATAACACCTGAGGAAGATCAGAACATTCTAGCTAGGAGACAGATGATTGGATATCTGTGCCTGTGTTTCCACAATGCTCTCTGACTATGGCAGTGCTGGCTTTCCTCTTCTTTCCCATTTGCCACTCTGGTTTCATAAGTCAGATGAATGTATATAAATTAGGCAAGTGAGCACCACTGTGGTGAACATTTCAAAACTGCCTATTATTCAGCTATTTCTTCTCCTTGACGGAGAGGCAGAACATGCCGACATCTTTCAGGGAAGTCTTAGGACATGTGTTTACACAGCCTTTCATAAACCTATGTGCTGATCTTGGGGGAAAACATGGAAAAACAATGAAGTCTTTTCTTGGAACAGACCAGGCAGGTACTAACAGAGTGACGAAGTTCACAGTCCTCCAAGCATACAGCCTCTCTCTGAGGGATCCTGAAAGTGCCTTTAACAACTGTTTGTAAACAGTAAGACAAAGCACGAACATTTGAATAAATCTTTACAGTTTTCGAAGCATTTTCACATTTATTGTGCATTTAACATCCTTAGCAGCTTTGTGAGGTAGATAGAACAGATGTTGTCATTCCTTGGGTGTTTTGCGGATGAGGCATATTGGAACCTAAGCACCATTGGGTGGCAAGTAGGTAGAGGAAAGTGTTGTGAATTGGGATATAGTCTGGGGATAGTGTTACTAATTCAGTTGCAGAGTTGTCCAAAGGGCATGGTTACCTTGGGATTTAGTCAGTGTCTGAGCCTAGCACTGGTATATTTTGTGGGAGCCCTATCCGGTGAAAGGCCATTATCATAGGGGTTTTAGGTGTTAGATACAAGTCAGTAGGAGTCAGTGTGGACCTGACTTATCAGTAAAGGGACTTGGAGAAGTACAGGGAAAGAAGTTCATGAAAGGAGGAAGTGGTCAGGGGTCTAGCAGAATAGACAGATTCATAGGACCATCACAGTGAATTTCCTGGCAGAGAAAGTGAGATAGATACTTAAGGTTCATCCTTGGCACACAGAGCCCTGAATTAATGTGGGGCCCACCTGCCAGGCTCCAACAGTAGACAGGGCTGAGGCTACCAACACACATGGGCTTGGCTGAGATTGGACTAGGAATTGATGTGGGCTTGAAGCTACAGATAAGGTTCAACTATGACTTCACTTGCAAGGGGTTGTGGAAAGCAAAAGCAAGGGAAATGATGCAGGAAGTGACAGCCATCTTACTTCTCATTGTATAGAAACAAAGGCACATCAGAGTTTGATCACAGAATAAAGAGGGTATGAGGGGCCAAGAATAAATTTTTGGTGACTCCAGAAGCAGTGTTGCTTCCCCTACATGCCAAGAAAAGGCCTAAGGAAAAGCAGAAGGGTCTTACTGGTATTTCACATGTTAAGGAAGAGGAAGAGTCCCAGCATTAGAATGACAGGCTCAGTGACGAAGATTGAAAGTGAAACAAAACAAAGACGGGCTGTGCCACAGAAAGAGAGGACAATCCCGTGGAATGCTAGGGAGGATTGAGACGCTTTGTGTACATTTAGAAATGTTTGTACCAGTTAGTTGTTACAGTGAAATGACTTGATACAGGTATTTGTTTCAAATTTTCTGGGAGTTTCCCTTAGCTTAGCACATTGCTACTCAGAATCATGGCATAGCCTATACCTTTGTTCTCTGTATGGACTTAGTGTTTGTATATATTAGATCATTGTTGTATATTTATTACATACATATAAATTATTTGGGCAAAGTAGAGAAGATATAATATACACTTCTAAAAACCTCTGAATCCTCGGGGCGCCTGGGTGGCTTAGTCGGTTGAGCGTCCGACTTTTGCTTAGGTCATGATCTCGCGGTTCGTGGGTTCGAGCCCCGCGTCGGGCTCTGTGCTGACTGCCAGCTCAGAGCCTGGAGTCTGTTTCAGTCTGTGACTCCCTCTCTCTCTGACCCTCCCCTGCTCCCGCTGTCTCTCTCTCTCTCCTAGAAATAAATAAATAAAAAACATTTAAAAAAATAAAAAAATAAAAACCTCTGAATCCTCATAAAATAGGGTGAATTAATGAGTGTCTATAGGGACACCTGGGCGGCTCAGTTGGTTAAGTCTCTGACTCTTGATTTTGACTCAGGTCATTATCCCACGGTTCATTATATTGAGCCCCACATTGGATTCGGTGCTGACAGTGCAGAGCCTCCTTGGGATTCTCTCTCTCCCTTTCTCTCTACCCCTCCCTGGCTTATGTGCGTGCACACATGCGCTCGCTCGCTCTCTCTCTCTCAAAATAAATAAATAAACTTAAAAACAGGAGTGTCTACAGAGGGAATCAGTGACATGAGGATAAGCCCTAAGAATGTGCCCAATGTGCTGTCATGAGCAGAGATGCAGTAGACAGTTGTACCCTAAATGTCATTATGAACATTCTGTGTTGGGTTTCTTGAATGTCTTGAGATGGACAATATCAAGGGATTATCACATGTGTCTCAAATCAACAGCCAAGGATTCTGTGTACTCAGGAATCACTGAAGTAATAGACTCCCAGGCATGGAATACCCTCAGGTAATCAGAATTATTGCACCCTTGTCTGTGCTCCTCAGCTCTTATTTTGTTCTAGCCTACGTTGGTTCTTTATAGGTCTGCTCCTTTATATTAGAGAAAAACTTTCTCAAAGCTAGGGATCAGGTCTTATTTCATTTCCTGTTTTTTAAATTTTTATTTATGTTATGTTATTTTATTTATTTATTTAATAGCACATAACAGTGTCCTGAACATAATGGAAGCTAAATAAAATAGTGTGTTTAAAATTAAGTTAACCTGGAGAAATGGAAATAACTACTATACTTCTTTTATTTCAAAGATGGCTTTATTATAATCTGAAGAGATTATTATTTAAAAACAGATCTCCAGAAATAAATAATATAAATGAATATGTGGTATGATCAAAATAACTAAGCAGTCAGAACACCAGAGCTCTTTTTAAAATTTTTTAAAATGTTTTACTTATTTCTGGGGGAGAGAGAGAGAGCATGCGAGAGCGAGCAGGGGAGGGTCAGAGAGAGAGGGAGATACAGAATCTGAAGAAGACTCCAGGCTCTGAGCTGTCAGCACAGAGCCTGATGCGGGACTCGAACCCACAAACAGCGAGATCATGACCTGAGCTGAAGTCGGACGCTCAACGAACTGAGCCACCCAGGCACCCCCAAAATTTATTTTAATGTTTTATTTGTTTTTGAGAGAGAGAGAGAGAGAGAGACAGCATGATCAGGGGAGGGTCAGAGACAGAGGGAGACGCAGAATCTGAAGACAAGTTCCAGGTCCTGAGCTAGCTGTCAGCACAGAGCCTGACACAGGGCTCGAACCCACGAACTGAGAGCTCTTGTTCTAACTACTGACAATTTACCATGTGGTTCTGGGTGAAGACCTTCCCCATGTGTCTCCTTTACCTTGTCTTCAAAATGAGCCCATTTAGTTGATAATCCTGAAGGATCCTTCCTACTCAACAATCTGAGTCTAAAAAGGAAATCAGTGTGAAAATGGTACCAGAATGTTGAGATTCTCTGTCAGTTCACAGGAAGATAGGTCGCAAGTATAGATTTTTTCCCCCTATTATTAAGTAATACACACCCATTTCAGAGAATAAAGAATTGTATAAAATAAAATATAAATAAGCTATAATCCTCTTCCCCAGAGATGACCACAATGGACATCTTTGGGTATTTCCTTGGAGAAGGAGAGAAGGAGAGAAGGAAGGAAGCGAGAAATTGAGATTGGGATTGAAGGGGCTGGGGAAAGATAGGGCTTTCATTTACGGGACTGTGCTCCATAAATTGCGTGCTATCATGGTTTAGCCAATTAGCTTTAAATTTTGAACCTTTTTTATGTTATTAAATAGTAGTAAAAAACTAATTTTTAGTGGTTGAATTACATTTCATTGGTATGTATCATGATTTATTTCATTAATCCTTTGTTGTTATAATATGATGCACATCTTTTAACAAAGATCTTTACAAATCTTGGCCTCTTTTCTCATGATAAATTGGTCACATATGAATATTTTAAAGCCCTTTTGTACCTCTTGCCAAATTACTCGATAGGAAGTGGTACAATTTATGCTGCCGCCAGTACTCATGAGAGGATCCATCTCAACATATCAACTGCATGGTTGTGCCGACTTTCTACAACTTTGAAGATTTGATAGGTGAAAATGTTTTCTTATTTTATTTAATTATTTTTTAAATTAAAAAATATTTTTTATTTAAAAATTTTAAATTTAAAAATTTATTTAAAAAATTTTTTTTTAATTTCTAGGAGAGAGAGAGAGAGAGACAGCGTGAGCAGGGGAGGGTCAGAGAGAGAGGGAGTTGCAGACTGAAACAGGCTCCAGGCTCTGAACTGGCAGTCAGCACAGAGCC
>JAESUZ010000090.1:0-12749 GCA_017311185.1 Proteles cristata cristata
CCTACAAAAGATACAAAGACTCTAAACCCACATATTTCAATAATAACACTGAATGCAAATGGGCTGAATGCTCCAATCAAAAGACACAGGGTAGCAGAATGGATGAAAAAACAAAATCCATCTATATGCTATCTACAAGAAACTCATTTTAGACGGAAGATACCTTCAGATTAAAAGTAAGGGGATGGAGAAATATATATCATGCTACAGGAAATCAAAGAAAGCCAGAGTAGCGATAATTATATCAGACAAACAGGACTTTAAATTAAAGACAATCACAAGAGATGAAGAAGGGCACTACATAATAATTACAGGGTCCATCCATCAGGAAGAACTAACGATCATAAATGTCTACGCACCGAATATGGGAGCACCTAAATATCTAAAACAATTAATCACAAGCAGAAACAAGCTTCTAGATAAGAATGTGCTAATAGCAGGGGACTTTAATACTCCGCTTACAGCAATGGACAGGTCAACCAGACAGAAAATCACTAAAGAAACAATGGACTTGAAAGATACATTGGACCAGATGGACCTGACGGATATATTTAGAACTTTACATTCTGAGGCCAGGGAATTTACTTTCTTCTCAAGTGCATGCACATTCTCAAGATAGATCACATACTGGGACATAAAGCAGCCCTCAATAAATATATCATAGAGGTCATACCATGTACACACTGTCAGATCTACAATGCTTTGAAACTTGAAAATCAATTACAGGAAAGAAGTCCCCCAAACTTCAAAAAACATGGAGGTTAAAGAACACCTTCAAGAGATAGATAGACCAATCAGGCAATTAGAGATGAAATTTAAAAATATATGAAAACAAATGAAAATGAAAACACAACAATTCAAAATCTATGGGATGCGGCAAAGGCTGTCCTAAGAGGAAAGTATATTGCTCTCCAGGCCTATTTCAAGAGATTAGAAAAAGCGCAAGTCCAAATCTAACAGCTCACCTAAAGGAACTAGAGGCAGAGCAACAAGAATGCCCTAAACCCAGTAGAAGAAGAGAAATAGTAAAAATCAGAGCAGAAATAAACAACATAGAGACCAAAGAAGCAATTGAACAGATCAATGAAACCAAGAGTTGGTTTTTTGAAAAAGTCAACAAAATTGACAAACCTCTAGCCAGACTTATCAAAAAGAAAAGAGAGAGCACCAAATAGACAAAATTATGAATGAAAATGGACTTATTACAACCAACCCCTCAGAAATACAAGCAATTATCAGGGAATACTATGAAAAATTATATGCTAACAAATTGGACAACTTAGAAGAAATGGACAAATTCCTAAACACACACTCACTACCAAAATTCACACGGGAAGAAATAGAAAACCTGAACAGACCATAACGAGTGAAGAAATCGAATCAGTGATCAAAAATCTCCCAACAAATAAGAGCCCTGGACCTGATGGCTTCCCTGGGGAATTCTACCAGACATTTAAAACAGAATTAATCCCAATTCTTCTCAAGTTATTCCAAAAATAGAAAGCGAAGGAAAACTCCCGGACTCATTTTATGAAGCCAGCATCACACTGATTCCCAAGCCAGACAGAGATCCAGCAAAAAAAGAGAACTACAGGCCAATATCCTTGATGAATACGGATGCAAAAATTCTCAACAAGATCCTTGCAAATCGAATCCAGCATCATATAAAAAGAGTCATCCACCAAGATCAAGTGGGATTCATTCCTGGGTTACAGGGCTGGTTCAATATTCGCAAATCAATCAATGTGATACATCATATCAATAAAAGAAAAGATAAAAACCATATGATCCTGTCAATAGATGCAGAAAAAGCATTTGACAAAATACAGCATCCCTTCTTAATAAAGACTCTCGAGAAAGTTGGGATAGAGGAACCTACTTAAACATCATCAAAGCCATCTATGAGAAGCCTTCAGCTAACATCATCCTCAATGGGGAAAAACTGAGAGCTTTCCCCCTGAGATCAGAACACGACAGGGATGTCCACTCTCACCACTGTTGTTTAACATAGTGCTGGAAGTCCTAGCATCAGCCATCAGACACCAAAAGGAAATCAAAGGCATCAGAATTGGCAAAGAGGAAGTCAAACTTTCACTCTTCGCAGATGACATGATACTCTACATAGAAAACCCCGACAGACTCACAGAAATACTAGAACTGATCCAAGAATTCGGTCAAGTTGCGGGTACCAAATCGGCGTACAGAAATCGGTTGCATTTTTATACACCAACAATGAAGCAATAGAAAGAGAAATCAAGAAACTGATCCCATTCACAATTGCAAAAAAACCATAAAATACCTCGGAATAAACCTAACCAAGGATACAAGAGATCTGTATGATGAAAACTATAGAAAACTTATGAAGGAAATTGAAGAAGACACAAAGAAATGGAAAAACATTCCATGCTCATGGATGGGAAGAATAAATATAGTTAAGATGTCATTACTACCTAAGGCACTCTACACATTCAGTGCAATTCCAATCAAAATTGCACCAGCATACTTCTCAAAACTAGAACAAACTATCCAAAAATTTGTATGGAACCATAAAAGACCCCGAATAGCCAAGTAATACTGAAAAATAAAACCAAAAAGGGAGGGATCACCATCCCAGACTTTAGCCTCTACTACAAAGCTGTCATCATCAAGACAGTATAGTATTGGCACAAAAACAGACACATAGACCAATGGAACAGAATTGAGAACTCAGAAGTGGACCCAAAAGTATACAGCCAACTAATCTTTGACAAAGCAGGAAAGAATATCCGATGGAAAAAAGACAGCCTTTTTAACAGATGGTGTTGGGAGAACTGGACAGCAACATGCAGAAGAATGAAACTAGAGCATTTTCTCACACCATACACAAAAATAAACTCAAAATGGTTAAAGGACCTGAACGTGAGACGGGAAACTATCAACACCCTAGAGGAGAAAGCAGGAAACAACCTCCTTGACCTCTACCGCAGCAACTTCTTACTTGACACATCCCCAAAAGCAAGGGAATTAAGAGCAAAAATAAACTGTTCGGACCTCCTCAAGATTAAAAGCTTCTGCACAGCCAAGGAAACAACCCAGAGAATTAATAGGCAACCAACGGAATGGGAAAAGATAGTTGCAAATGACATATCAGATAAAGGGTTGATATCCAGAATCTACAAGGAACTCACCAAACTACACGCCCGAAAAACAAACAACCCAGTGAAGAAATGGGCAGAAGATATGAACAGACACTTCTCCAAAGAGGACATCCAGATGGCCAACAGACACATGAAACGATGTTCAGCATCCCTCCTCATCAGGGAAATACAAATCAAAACCACACTGAGATACCACCTCACGCCAGTCAGAGTGGCTCAAATGAACAAATCAGAGAACTCTAGATGCTGGCGAGGATGTGGAGAAACGGGCACCCTCCTACACTGTTGGTGGGAATGTAAACTGGTACAGCCCCTCTGGAAAACAGTGTGGAGGTTCCTAAGGAAACTAACATTAGAACTCCCCTATGACCCAGCAATAGCACTGCTAGGAATTTACCCAAGGGATACAGAAATGTTGGTGCATAGGAGCACATGTACCCCAATGTTCATAGCAGCACTCTCCACAATAGCTAAAACCTGGAAAGAGCCTAGGTGTCCATCAACAGATGAATGGATCAAGAAGATGTGGTTTATCTATACCATGGAATACTACATGGCAATGAGAAACAATGAAATCTGGCCATGGGTAGCAACATGGATGGACCTTGAGGGTGTTATGCTGAGCGAAATAAGTCAGGCAGAGAAGGACAAATATCATATGTGTGCACGTATAGGAGGATTAGGAGGAGCTTAACAGAGGACCAAAGGGGAGAAGAAGGGCGGAAATGGTGGGAGAAAGGGGGAGAGGCAAACCATGAGAGACTCTTGAATGCTGACAAAAACTGAGGACTGGTGGATTGGGGGGGAGGATGGGTGGGCATGGAGGAGGGCACTTGTGCGGGTGAGCACTGGGTGTTATGTGGAAACTAATTTGACAATAAACTATTTGTAAAAAAAAAAAAATTAATTTCATGTGTTTTTTTCACTTTTTAACATGACTATTAGAAAATTTTAACTTACATGAATTGCATTATATTTCTATTAGACAGCACTAATAAAAAGTTAATAGGGTAGTGTAATTACCTCTTTTAAAACTCTCTACTAGCTTTCTACTGTATTTAGAATATACTTTAAACATATTTAAAATATACTTCACTTGAACATATAAGGTCCTTCATCATTTGACATCTGACATCTGTCTAGCTTTATCTTTTGCCCCTTCCACTCCATTCTAATGGGCCAAGTCTCTTTCTGCCTCAGGGCCTTTATATATGTGTTTGCTGGGCCTGAAAAACTTTTCATCCTACCCTTCATCCAACCGAAAACTTCTCTTCTTTCCATTTCAGCTCAGGTCCACTGAGAGAGACCTAGTATGGTATCCGACCTGGTCCATTGCATTCACCATTCATAACACCTTGAACTTTTTCATAATGGCACTTTTTATAAGTTGTGATGATAAATTTATTTGTTTTTAAAATTATCTTTGAAAATGGTAAGCTCAATATATGTTTTTTTAACCACCATATTCTTTTTTTTTAATGTTTTATTTATTTCTAGGAGAGAGAGAGAGAGAGCGAGCGTGAGCAGGGAAGGGTCAGAGAGAGAGGGAGACACAGAATCCGAAGCAGGCTCCAGGCTCTGAGCTGGCAGTCAGCACAGAGCCCGACGCAGGGCTTGAACCCTCGAACCGCGAGATCATGACCTAAGCGAAAGTCGGACGCCCAACCGACTAAGCCACCCAGGCACCCCTAACCACCATATTCTTAACACCAGGCAGGGTATAGATACTCAATAAATATTTATTACGTGAGTGTAGATTATCCAGTTAATGTCTATATAAGCACTTTGTCAATTGTTATGTACTATATACCTATTATCATGTACTATTACTATTACTGCTGTACTAGCCTTGCAGCAATAATAGTAATAGGAAGAGATGGAGGAAGATGGGAAAGAGGAGGAAGACGAGAAGAAATTGAGTTTTAACCTCTTTGCCTTGCATCAAATTTTAAAAATATTCTCTTGGTATCCTGGGTTATATCTTCAAACCACTGGGAATAAATAGCACAATAGGCAGCTATGTTACACTGCCTTTTAAAAAACACTTGTATTTTCAAAGACATATTTCCCCTTGAAAGAAGTTTTTAAAGAAGTTCTTCTTAAATTTCTTCTTAAAGAATTTCTTCTTATACAAATTTCACAAAACTGTTTGCTGATGACTCACATTCCTACTTACCTTCTCTAAGGCATAGATTTCTATTTCCACAGTAGTGGATATCATCAGAATGGAGTAGGAGTGGTGGAGAAAAAAAACATTAGAGATATTTTAGTAATAGTTTTCATATAGTAGAAAATCAGAACACAAATAGATCAATTGGTTTCTTTTGGTTTTCTACTTGTTTAGTTTCTCCTGCTCCTCTTATCCCATTACCCACTGGCCATTTCAATAACTAAATATATCACTTGTGATGCATTCACAGGTGCTTTTTGATTGGATTCCGTTGGAATGGTTGACCTGGTCGCCTTGGGTAAATACACCTAGGGTGTGGAAAAGACTTTACAAGCCATTGTGATGAGCAGTTGAACATGAGTCACAATTTTCTGTCCTAAAATAGGAAATTGAATGCTGGAAAAGATAAAGATTTTGGGAGATTCAGGTAGCCCCAAATATATATAAAGGCAGTCAGCAACTACTGTATTAGGGTCTTGTGCAATTCATCATATTTAGGAGAGTAGGTGTGTGGTAACAAATAGTTGTATAGTCTGTTAATTCACTATTAACACTACGTGAAGCTGTCCAGAGATGTATGTCTACTTGAGACTGTTAGTTGTTGCAACACCAAAATGAAATAAAGTGTCCCTTAGTGTAATGTTCAACAATGTTATTATAAACAAGTACATTTGCACTGTGCTTTCTTTATATTTTTTTCTTATAAAAAATTTCTTTCTTCACTGACAAAATCAGAGTTTAAGCTTAGTGTTTCTTAAATGACCTTAAAATAAAATTTCCTACCTTTTTACCTTTTCAACAAAAGTTTCTGACTTAAAGTTAACCTTCTCATTAACATTTTAATAGCCCAAAAAGTTTACGTTGTACTTAAGAGCACATTACAATCTGCATTTATATGGAAATGTTGTAAAAGAGCAACATAAAAATTACTTATGTTAGAAAGAGTTGTTTTTCTGGGTTTTGTTTTTGTGGTTTCCTATTCATAACCTCTCTATATTTTAGACAGGAATTACAGACACCATTTTTTAAGTCTTTGAATTAATTTTGAAGAAAGTGTTATCAGAACCAATATCCTACCATAAATAAGAACATTCTGATTTGATATTTGAAAAATAATGCCAAAGAATTGATGCTTTCAAAGTCAAGAGTGATTTGCTCATTCCAGATTCAAAAGCCAAAGGCAAACTAAAACCTTTCTGCTTGTATTTATTGCATATAAGTAGATAGATTATAGATAGATAGATAGATAGATAGATAGATATAATCAGACTTAAGACAGTTTGTAAGAATACGAATATGTAATTATTACAAGATATGATTTAATAAGCCATAATCAGAAAAGTTCTATTACATGATTCCTGGCATTGTTTCCCTTAAATAAATCTCTTTTTTTTCCATCATCTGCCTCTCCACCCATACACAAGTATCTATTATATCTCTATTAAAACACCCTAAGTGCTCCTATCTCTGCCCCTGTACTTGTTTCATTCATCATGTTTGAAATAATACTGTCTGAGTTCAAATATCTTTTCACCATTTTCACTGCTTACTAGCCATGTGGCCTTGGCATGTCACCCAGTCTTTTTGTACGTCTGTATCTGTGTCCGTAAATCGAGGTTAATGGTGTTACTACACAGAATTGTGAAGATGGAAAGTAATGCGTGTAAAATATTTTGACATAATGCTCACAGTAAATGTAAGCTATTATTTTTATTACTTTATACTATTAATGCTACTACTACTATTTTCCTACCACCAGCCCTGTAAATACTGTACATTTATTAAACCAGCTCCTTAAAGCATTCTCCTCTACCTAGACACCCTATACTAAAAAAGAATAGATAAGGTCTCTTCTCTCACATTACCTTTGCCTCAGTCTCATTTGCTTCTTGTAGTCCAGAGAAAGAGACTCACAAGGTTAAAGAAGCATATATTTGGCTAAGGTAACCCCAACCCAAAAAAGTAATGTATTAAAAACATGGCAGAACATCAACATTTATTGTTAACTCCATTTCTTTCACCTTCTTGACATATAGACCACAGTATTTCTTCATAGTTTGTCTTTGTCCCTTATGCTAGGTCATGCCAACCTAGCTCAGTTTTGTAAATTTCCACACTGTCTTTCTCCTTTCTTCAGAAGTTAGTTCATTTCATTCAGGATCAACAAGAATTATATGTGTTAGGAAATTAAGAGGTAGTGGAGAAGGTTTTATAAAACACAAAATCTTGAGGCACTGCCTCTTCTTTTACCAAACAGGAAATTAGATTTGTTTGAAATGTATATAAAATTATTAGAAAACCCTACAAGAAGTCATATTCATTTGATCTGCATTCATCAGATGTACTGCAATTATTTGTTTTTACATTTTTCTCTATTACCCTAATATGAATTTCTTCAAGACAAAGTCATTGCCCCAGTAATGCTATCTATCGGCTTTAGTCTTTGTCTTATAAGGGATACTCAGAAGATGTTTATTAAATGAACAGAAGAAATGATGAAAGGATGAGACCTGGATCTTAACCTCAAGAAGTTTATAGTCTAGTAGAAAAGACCACCTGTATACATAAATAGCAGAAATCCTTACCTCAACCTACATTTTTAGTCCTTTCCTCTTCTACCCTCCCCCTAATTTGGTCCACAGGTCAACAAGAATTTGACCTGTATTCTTATACTTCTCTTCTACAGTTTCTTCTGCCTGGAATACCCTTTTCTTCATTTTTTGTTTGGTTCACTGCTGTTCATTTGTCAAGGTATAACTCTAATAGTAGCTTTTCAGTTAAGTCTTTTCTGAGTCTCCTCTTGCCCACCTGTATCCCTTTTCATATACATCTCTTAGTACTTAGTACATTGAACCACATTTACTTACCTATCATCTCTTCAGCTTTAATGTGAACTCCAAAAGGACTGAACCTTTATTTTATTGATTTGTGTAACTCTAGGGCCAAGGACAATGTCTGGCATATAGTCAGTGTTCAACACGTGGTTGAGTGAACAAAATGAATGAATTAATGACTCAACAAATACTTCCTACAAATACCCTAAAGAAGGTAAAATAAGAACTTTGGTTAATAATAATCTATCAGTGGGTCCATGGGTGGCTCAGTTGGGTAAGCACTTGACTCTCAATTTAGGCTCAGGTCATGATCTCATGGTCCTGAGATTGAGCCTTGTGTGCATAGCCTGCTTGAGATTCTCTCCCTGTCCCTCTGCCCTTCCCCTGATCATTCTCTCTGTCTCTCTCTTTCAAAACAAATCTATCAGTGTTGGCTCATCAATTGTAACAACTATACCACATTAACACAAGATCTTAATAATAAACTATGTATGAATAATAAAATATGTATGAAGGGAGAACTGAGGGAATATATGGGAACACTACTTTCCACTCAATTTTTCTAAAAACCTAAAACTTCTCTTAAAAATGTCTATTTATAAAAAATCTAGTGAAAAATAAATTCCTAAGGAGAAAAGTAAAATATTTTACCTAAAACTTCCTACTATTATGTCTGTAGAACTGGAATTTATTTAACTTTACCTCATAGATATTAAAAGAAAATGAGATGGGTATAATTGGGACTTTGATACTATCAAAAGAAAAAATTTGAATGATGTTAAAAAATATGAATAGTTAAAATTTATAGTATGGTCCAAAGTGCCAAGTTCAAATTCCCTTTTTCATGGTTAAATTTTCCCTCACCTCAATCTCTCTCCCGTTTTACTTTTGTCAGTTCCTATACCTCTGTCTGTCTTTGACTGCCATCACTACTGCCTGTTATTATGTAGATTCTGTGAGCATCTGTCACAGATGTATGTTGATAAACAAAGCAAAATTAATAATATGTAAAATTAGATCACTTAAAGCATACTGTCAACAATTATTTCTTATCGACAGATATTCTGATTAATTTCATGCTTTGATTAATTCTTTTGTAGAGAATAACAATTGACTAATTTTCATGGAATTCATATGTAGTAATTCATACCCAACATTACAATTATACTAAACACAATTGAATTTTGACCTGGTATTTGTTCAAGCATTCTGTGATTATTTGATGGTAGATAATGATAGGTGGAGAAAATGGGTTTGAATCTACACTAATTCCAAAATGCACATGGGGATTTATTCTTTAAAAAAATACATAGCAACTTGTTTGTCATTTACCTTAGTATTATAGAAATCTAGAACAGAAAATATCTTAATTACTCTTGCTTTCCTGTTGTTTGGAGAGCTGAAAAAGTGAGGCACTTTGAAAGTGGCTGGACCATAACTGACAAAAGCCCATCAAAGATTATATGCCTCATCATCCTCAGTAGCACCACTGGTTTGTTTGGTCAACATTAGCAGATTCTTTAATTTCTATAGTCATTGAATTGAAAGTAAAAATACAGAATCTCCAGAAGGATATTACATAGTTACAACCACAAAATTAAGTTAATTCTTTATGTGAGTGCTTTAAATTTGGAGTCACACATGGTAAATTCCATTACAACAACTGACAAGTGGACATCTACAATGTGTGATTGCTTAGGGATATTGTTTTGTTAAAATTCATCCTGAAACAAGTGAACCAGTAGCCACATCTTTAAAATCTATTTTGTTAGGCGTGCCTCGGTGGCTCAGTTGGTTAAGCGTCTGACTTCAGCTCAGGTCATGATCTCACAGTTCATGGGTTTGAGTACCCCATCAAGTTCTGTGCTAGCAGCTCAGAGCCTGGAGCCTGTTTCAGATTCTGTGACTCCCTCTCTATCTGACCCTCCCCTGCTCATGGTGTCTCTCTCTGAAATACATAAAACATTAAAAAAATTTTAAGTCTATTTTGTTAAGAAAAGAAAATTCTACTGTTTTAGTATTTGTTTTCATGGGGTTTGGCTTGTATTATCAATCCAATATTATTTTACAAATATTAAAGTAATAACCTTTTATTATTACTGGTTTTTACTTAAGTTTTCTAGATTTTCTAAGAGATGGATGGGCCTGTGATAGAAATATCATTCAGTGTAACAAGCATTTTATAGTCATCCTATACAGTTACTTTGAGTATTTGCTTTCATTCTATATGTACCAAGGTTTCCATATCTATTTCCATAAGCCTTCTTAAAAGCCAGAATTCTACTGAACTGAGAATGAGGATGTCGTTCACTGTTTTCCAGAAATAGTCTTGGATGCTACTATATTTGGGCAGATGATCACAAACACATCCGCATGAGAAGGCAACATATGTAACAAAAAAACTGCTATATTTATTTCAAACCCAGAGAGCAATGCAAGTATCACAGAAAATGTGTGCCAACGATTATATATATATATACATTCTTTTGCTGACAGTTTGGTCTACAAAGCTGCTGGAGTGCAGCATCCGCAAGTCTAACCATAGGCAACTCCAAACTGATGGATAATATTTGATTTAGTAAATGAAATCCAGTAGGAGTTTTAAAAACAGTTACATCTCCTTTCATCAGAAATTTCTTCCTCATCACTTTTTTATGAACTATACATCGAAATTAATAAGAAATGCTATCTGTAAGTGGGTTTTTTTTTCTTTTTTTCCCTTGTTGTAAAGCAAGACGATTTGTGAAAGGAGGGAATCATTACAAGTGTATATTTTTTAGTGTTAAGTGATAGTATGTTTTTATGATCCAGTGCTTCAGAGTCTCCTTCACATTAAGAAAAAAGTAGGTTTGATTTAAGAAAATTAATCCCAGGTGTTTTGTTTTATTTTATGTATAAAAGATAAAAAGAAAATTGAATCTGGAAGATTTTTGAAGTCATGTGGTTCATTGATTCCTAAACCTATCTTCACATAAATAAGCACTTTTTGAAAATATAATCTTGGTCTGTAAGCAGAGATTTCACTTTAGGAGATCTGAAATGGGACCTGGTATCCTTCGGGCCTGCTTGGTACTTTTAATATAATCTGTCCATGTACTGTTTTGAAACTACTGATCTAGTCCAGCTCCTTATTAAATGTAGAATCCCCTTTACAAAATCCTTAACATGTAACGCAAGGCAGTCCATTTCATTGTTGGCTGATTCTAGTTGAGAGAATGTTCTGTTAAGCCAAAATCCTAGAAATTTCTACCCAATAATGTGTTCCCAGCAGCCCAACTATGAATGCTCCACAGTCAGACATGTAATTGGCCCATCAAAGACTCCTTGTTTTGCTTAGATCATTCTGTCTCAGGGACTAAGGAGTGTGTGTGTCAACAAAGTAAACTGTAATGCAAAGTGCATTTATTATCAATAAAGAAAAAATATTCATGCCCCTTAGTTAACTGCTAAGCTTTTTTTTTTTTTTTTTTTTTAGCTAAGCTTTGTTTTAATGTTCTTTCAGCAATGGCTTCCAATAATAACTTAAATCTTGGCAGAGTATCTAAGATTAAGATTTGTCACATTAATGTCAGGACCAACTCAATCAGTATATTGGGAAGTTTGAGAAGTTTGACTGAAAAGCCCCGCTAACCTACTCAGAGGTATCAGGGTTATAACTGGATTTAACTCCAGCCTCAGGCTGCTCCTGGAAAGAAAGAGCCCCATCTACTTCTCTTGAACTTCCTTAAGAAAAAACTACAAGCCTGAGAAAACTGTGCCAAGATAATCATACCACTGAGGATAAGAATAGTACACAATTGGGGTAGGGAGTGGAATGATAAAGAAGATTCACCTTGAAACTAAGTGGGGGTAGGGGTTGGAGGAAGGGGACCTTGGGAAACTAAATAGTGAAATGAGAAAAGGGACTGAGTGTGTAACTGAGAAGCCTTTTTTTCAACCATGGCATCCTTCTCAGTATGCTTGTCTCTGCTTAGCTCAGTTCTCAGCTTTGTCATGCCTCATGTTCCTTTAAGAACACCACCCACGCATGTCCTATTCCAAGTAGCCAGTTGTGGTTACAGGGACAGATTGTTTACTCTGGGTCTCCATCCAATGGATGCACCAGGGTAGGATTGGACTGAAGAGAAATCTAAGGCAGTTATGAGTCTACCCTGATGATTTGAAGCCAATCTAGGAAAGGAAGTTTAAATCTCACTTTGGAGAGGAGAGGTTGTCACAACTAAGACTTCTGAGAACAACACTTTGCAGGCCAAATAAAGGAGATTACCTGGGTTAGAACTCAAAACTCTCTTTTTACTGAATGCAACTAAGGAAGCAGATGTCACCTTCTATGTAAGCACCTGACTGACTTAAGGCAAAGATAGGGGGAGAGAGAGAAAAAGGGAGGAAGTGGTAATAAAGAAGCCAGAGTAGGGAAGAATCAGGAAAAGGGAAACTCTAGAGATAGGAAAAAGAAAGAAAGGTATATAATTGAAGATGGTGGGAACATTTCCACCAGGAATTATAAGTAATGCAACTACTCTTTTTTTCCCCCCTGAAGCCAATTTCTATGGATAGGATTCAACCAGTTTGAAATAAAATGACAGAAACCTTTTTTTTTTTTGACTC
>JAESUZ010000091.1:0-14867 GCA_017311185.1 Proteles cristata cristata
ATAGCTAAAACATGGAAAGAGCCTAAGTGTCCATCAACTGATGAATGGATCAAGAAGATGTGGTTTATCTATACAATGGAATATTATATGGAAATGAGAAAGAATGCATTCTGACCATGTGTAGCAACATGGATGGAACTTGAGGGTGTTATGTTGAGCTAAATAATTCTTGCAGAGAAGGACAGATACCATATATTTGCACATATAGGAGGATTAGGAGGAACTTAATGGAGGACCATGGGGGAGAAGAAGGGGAAAAATAGTGGGGGAGAGGGAGGGAGAAGGAGGGAGGCAAACCATGAGAGACTCTTGAATGCCAAGAACAAACTTTGGGCTGTTGGGGGTGGGAGGGGGGGATGGGCATGGAGGAGGGCACTTGTGGGGATGAGCACTGGGTGTTATATGGAAACCAACTTGACAATAAACTACTTAAAAATAAATAATAAATAAATAAATAAATAAATATTTTAAAAATTCTTAAGCCCTGGGGGAAAAAAAACATGCTTTTGGCTTCCTTTTATTTCCACCAGTCTTCTTTAGATTTCCTCCTGCTCCCAGTCATCAAAGAGTGTTTGATCAAGCTTTTCTCTCTAATGGTAAAGTCCTCCTCTGCTTTTCCACTTAGTTAACTAATATCCTTCAAATCTTAGCTTGTGTCACATCCTCAGGGAAGTTTGTTCTTGACCTTCTTGGGTAAGTTAAAGCTCCTTATTAATAGCCTTTATTACAGGATATACCTCTACATTATAATCAATGTCATATCCACAATCTTGCATTTCTTATTGTAATTAATCAATCAGCATGTGCCTCCCTGACTACACTCTAAGTTTTCATAAGAGACACCACGTGCTTTCTAATTAAAATCCCCAGCCCAGAGCACAGTTCAAAGATCAAAACAAATACTCAAGAATTACCTATTTTTGATGGATTAACGAATAAATGTCCACCTGAAATTATAAATAAATATATCCCTCTGAAATTTGTAAAAAAAAGCTGGAGATTAACTGTTAATAGGATTTTGTGATGTGTTTCCAGTACAATTCCAGAGTTTGGGTAAGAACTCTGGCATTAGAGAGTACTCAAACTTCTCCAAATTTAACATACATCCATTATTCATTCAGATAAAAATAAATAAAAAGAGCTGACAGATCTTTAAACTTGTGTCAAGTATTCTCTAAGAATAAAACAGGTTAGTTTTAGCCATTGTTAAAAAATAAGATATTCTGTACTAAATGACAGCATCTATGCCCTTTCAGAAGTAGCTCAACGAAACTTCTCCACATCAAGACCATGAAGCATTATTATAAGACCTTGAAACTTGGAGTGAATGACAACATGTTTACACAATGCCTAATTTCACAAACTGAAACAATAAATTGAGTATCTTATGAAGTTTAGATTTTTCTATATAATTTTTTTAAAAAATGGAAATGACCACAAATGTAATTATTTCTTTCTTCCTTTGACCTCTTTATTTCTAAATTTACAATGGCTATAAAATTCCTTCATTTCAGATATTGAGCCATGGTATATACAAAGTGCATGAATTGCAACAAATATATTTCTAATGAAATCACAAAATAAAAGCCATAATGTAATATGAAAGCAGTACTCTTTTATTCTTTTCTGAGTATGAATGTTATATACAGCTCATGAAGTGCTCATTTGTACATAACTGTAACTTGAGAAATGTATAAATTTCAGTAACATACTGAGTGGCTGGATATGTAGACATATTTTTTATGGTTTTTTAAAGTTTATTTATTTTTGAGAGAGACAGAGAGAGAGAGAAGGGGAGGAGCATAGAGAGAGGGAGAAACAGACTCTGAAGCAGGCTGCAGACTCCGAGCTGTCAGCACAGAGCCCAACAAGGGGCTTGAAATCACAAACCATGAAATATGACCTGAGCTGGGGTGCCTGGGTGGCTCAGTCAGTTAAGCTTCCGACTTCGGCTCAGTTCATGATCTCACGGTTCGTGGGTTCGAGCCCCACGCGTCAGGCTCTGTGCTGACAGCCAGCTCAGAGCCTGGAGCCTGTTTCAGATTCTGTGTCGCCCTCTCTCTCTGACCCTCCCCTACTCACGCTGTCTGTCTGTCTGCCTCTCTCTCTCTCTCAGAAATAAATTTTAAAAAAAAAAGAAAAAAGAAAAAAAGAAATATGACCTGAGCCGAAGTTGGGTGCTCTACTGACTGAGCCACCAGGTACCTCTATGTGGACATATTTTTAATATTCTGATTTTATTTATAAAACTTCACACTCCATTAATGATCAATTTATTTGAAAATTATATAGACTCTTTTTGGATCATAAAGTTTTTCTATTTTTCTCGAAGTGTATTCTTTCCATGGTATTTAGCTATCTATCAGACTAAAATGAAAAAATAAAATCCACACCCTTATTTTCAGAATTAATATGAACTTTAGGTATATCAACAAGAGGAAAACTCTAATTCTTTCCCACTGTAGTGCTAAGAATATAGCTTCCCTTCCTAAAACATTGGATATTTTCTCCCTATCATTTGCTTTACTGATAAATTTATATACTCTCCCTAACAGGAATTCCTTTTATTTTTTTCTAATTGAATGTGTCTAAAAACTGATAAATACACAACAATTTTTAAAATGTAAATATTTCAGTCATAAGATGTTTCTTACATTCTAAAGTGATATATCAACACAAAGCTATAATTATGACCAACATTCTGGCTTTATTTTCTAAGTTTATACTGATAATATCAATAAGCCTTACCTAACTTTAAACATTCATACACCTAACCAAAATCTGTATCTTACATTGATAAATAGCATCTGTTACTTGAGTTTTAGCTTTTTAGGTATGCGTTTAATCTGGACTTCATTCTTCACTTGGACTATAATATCCTCAAATATACAGTCATACATATTGTCTCCTGTACAATCTTATGTATTCCAAAGCCCACAGACTGAGAGAATTATTGCAGTTCTTCTTAGAGAAAGATTTTCTGAGCTCTGAATTAAATGACTCTAAAGAGTCCTTTGTTTCAAAAACTCAGTGGTTTATGAATTTATCATGTGAAGTCTGTATAGAAGGAGAAATTATTTAAAGAAATAATTTCATCCTGAATTTAAAGAAAACATTAGGTATCTAAACATGATGCCTCAACTTACAACATTCTTATACCTTAGTATTATACTAGTGAATTAATATATTTCCTAATGAGAAAACCCAAAACACAAAAGTAATATCATAAAGGGCTTTGGCCACTTCATTTATAAAAATATGATGTGGTTATGTCCCTAATATATGTGTTGTAAAAAAACTACATTTTTTTTAATATTCTTTCTTTTTTATCATGTTTCAGGCTTTTCACTATAAGGCAGACAAAGTAACTTCCATACTGAAAAGGAATAAATTGTAGTTAAGAAAGTTTCAAAAAACCTGCCCAAGGCCTCAATTCTTAATGGCCTCAACAGCACAGCTAGCTGATATAATATGAAATAAAATTAGGTGAAAAACACTTAAAACAAGAAATAAAGGTATTCATAACTATATTTTAATGTGTTATTTCAATGTCTATGGTTTGAATACTATAAAGAATTCTGACTTGTAAAACTAATGGTGATAATAGTATTACTTATGTTGAACATCCATTGTCTTGACTTCCTAGCATCTATCCCTGCCTGCTTTTATCAACATCATCCATTATTTCAAGGATGGAATATCTCCCCTCTCACCTTTACGCTCTGCTTCAGAGTTTGTCCCATAACCTGGTTCTAGTCAATCACATCATCATATACTCCTGGAAACAGCAACTGTTTCCATAAAATAATGCCAAATAATTTAAGCTCGGGCTCAGTACACCCGGCAGGCAAGCCACCACCCAAGCTCACCAGCCCAACCCAGAGAAAGAAGCAGAGATTCTGACTCCACCCCCAGAGCTCGGCAGGGGGCCTGGAATTGCCCTGAGGGGGTTGCCTGGGTGGCTGTGTCTAAGGCAATTTCAGCGGGGCGCGTGGACTGGGATTTGGAGATTGGAACTGGCCTGGGTTAAAGAGTACAACCAACTCTGGCTGTGCCCCCAGTACGGGGAGATTACACGCCCAAAAAAGCAAGGTGCAGCGCTTGGTTCAAGAAGGGATGGAGCACCGTCAATCTCCTCCCCACAACCACCAAGGTACAGCTCCCGCCTGAGGCACTGGATCACACCATGCCCATCCCTGCCTGAGGGCTGCCCTCCTCCCTCTTTTTTTCTTTCTTTTCTGCTTCTTCTTTCTCTTTTCTCTCTTTTTTCCCCATAATGCTGACCTGATTAACTCTGGTCCCCGGCTTACATAAACAATCACAACAAGTCCATGCTGTAGATGTAAATTCTACACCTACTGACATCTTCATCTCTTTCTCTCAGGAGTAATTAGACTATATAGGTTCTCTGGATAAAAACAGCATCTTTCTCTCACCTATCCAACCATATTCTACCCTTTACCTCTTGGAAAAAAGCTTCTTGTCCCTTCTGCCTGTTCATTCTATTTCCAATTGTGCCTCAGCCCTGCCCTGTCTTCTCTTTCTCTATGCTCTTCAACCAGCACTGCATACACACGACTATTTAACTGTGACTGGGAAATCCGGTTATATGCTTTAAACCGTTCTTTGTCCATCGGTTATCTTCTTTTTTCCTTTTCTTTTCTCCTTTTTGACCCTTTTTTGTATTTTATACTCCCTATTATTCGCCCTCCTTCCTCCGTCTTTTCTCTTAACTTTTTCGTTTTCCCACGCGCTTTGCATGTTAGTTGAATTAGCCTGTACGTTTGTGTGCTCCTGCCCCCTGTGTGTCTGTCTGTCTGGTTTCTTTTCCAGGGCTACCTCAAGAAACAAGCCAGAGTATACAAGGTTGAGTGTCCCAAATATCACTACGAATAGAAAAATAAAATAACCAAGGTCCCAACAAGAGATACCAAGAGATACCATTCAAAAATCACTCTCTGAAAGCATAGGCCCTGGACAAAGAGTCTTCTTGGATATAGCAGCGCTCATAGATACAGAGAGCATTAACAGGTCTCTAAAACCAACAAGAGCCAGAAATCTAACAAAAATGATGAAAAGAAAGAGCTCTCCTCCAAAGAAACTCCAAGAAGAAATGACAGCTAATGAACTGCTCAAAACAGATATCAGCAGCATAAATAAACAAGATTTTAGAATAATAATGGTAAAATTAATAGCTGGGCTTGAAAAAAACATAGGGGACATCAAAGAAACTAAGGCTACAGACAGAATGGAAAATAAAAATAGGCATGAAGATTAAAACATGTGATAAATGAAATACATAATAAATTAGAGGCCTCCAATGCACAGATTGAAGAGGCAGAAAGAAGAATAAGTGATGTAGAAGACACCATTATAGAAAAACAAGAAGCTGACAAAAAAAGAGACAAACTGATCCAGGAACAGGAAAGAAGAATTCGAGAGCTCAGCGATACGGTCAAAAGCAACAATATCCGTATCATAGGAATCCTAGAACAGGAAGAAAGAGGGAAAGGTGCTGAAGGAGTCCTGGAACAAATTATAGCAGAGAACTTCCCCGACCTGGGGAAGCAAGTAAACACGGAAATACAAGAGGCTCCCCTCAGACGTAACTTGAATCGATCTTCTGCACTGCATATCATAGTAAAAATGGCAAAATACAGGGACAAAGAATTTTGAAAGCAGCTAGGGAGAAAAGGGCCCTCACATACAAAGGGAAACCCATCAGAGTGGTGACAGACCTATCTACTGAAACTTGGCAGGCCAGAAAGGAATGGCAGGAGATCTTCGATGTGATGAACAGTAAAAATATGCAGCCAAGAATCCTCTATCCAGCAAGCCTGTCATTCAGAATAGAAGGAGAGATAAAAACCTTTCCAAACAAACAGAAATTGAAAGAATCTGTCACCAAGAAGCCAGCCCTACAAGAAATCCTGAGGGGGATGCTCTGAAGGAAATGTTGCAAGGAACAAAGATACAAGAGACACCACCACAAACATGAAGCCTACAAAAGATACAAAGACTCTATACCCACATATTTCAATAATAACACTGAATGTAAATGGGCTGAATGCTCCAATAAAAGACATAGGGTAATGGATAAAAAAACAAAATCCATCTATATGCTGTCTACAAGAAACTCATTTTAGATTGGAAGATACCTACAGATTAAAAGTAAGGGGATGGAGAAATATATATCATGCTACAGGAAATCAAAAGAAAGCCGGAGTAGCGATACTTATATCAGACAAACTGGACGTTAAATTAAAGACCATCACAAAGGATGAAGACGGGCACTACATAATAATTACAGGGTCCATCCATCAGGAAGAACTAACAATCATAAATGTCTATGCACCGAATATGGGAGCACCTAAATATCTAAAACAATTAATCACAAACAGAAGCAAGCTTATAGATAAGAATGTGCTACCAGCAGGAGACTTTAATACTCCGCTTACAGCAATGGATAGGTCAACCAGACAGAAAATCACTAAAGAAATAATGGACTTGAAAGACACATTGGACCAGATGGATCTGACGGATATATTTAGAACTTTACATCCTGAGGCCAGGGAATTTACTTTCTTCTCAAGTGTGCACGGCACATTCCCCAAGATAGATCACATACTGGGACATAAAGCAGCCCTCAATAAATATAAAAGAATAGAGATCATACCATGCACACTGTCAGATCATAATGCTCTGAAACTTGAAATCAATTACAGGAAGAAGTCTGGAAAATCTCCAAAATCATGAAGGTTAGAAAACACTCTACTAAAGAATGAATGGGCCAATCAGGCAATTAGAGAGGAAATTAAAAAATATATGGAAACAAATGAAAATGAAAACACAACAATCCAAAATCTATGGGATGCGGCAAAGGCGGTCCTAAGAGGCAAGTACATTGCTCTCCAGGCCTATTTCATGAAATTAGGAAAAGTGCAAGTCCAAAATCTAACAGCTCACCTAAAGGAACAAGAGGCAGAGGAAGAAGAAAGCCCTAAACCCAGTAGAAGAAGAGAAATAGTAAAAATTAGAACAGAAATAAACAACATAGAGACCAAAGAAACAACTGAACAGATCCATGAAACCAAGAGTTGGTTTTTTGAAAAAGTAAACAAAAATGACAAGCCTCTACCAGACTTATCCAAAAGAAAAGAGAGAGCACCCAAATAGACAAAATCATGAATGAAAATGGACTTATTACAACCAACCCCTCAGAAATACAAGCGATTATCAGGGAATACTAGGAAAAATTATATGGCAACAAATTGGACAACTTAGAAGAAATGGACAAACTCCTAAACACACACTCACTACCAAAATTCACACGGGAAATAATAGAAAACCTGAACAGATCCATAACGAGTGAAGAAATCGAATCAGTGATCAAAAATCTCCCAACAAATAAGAGCCCTGGACCTGATGGCTTCCCTGGGGAATTCTACCAGACATTTAAAACAGAATTAATCCCAATTCTTCTCTAGCTATTCCAATAAATAGAAATCGAAGGAAAACTCCCGGACTCATTTTATGAAGCCAGCATCACTCTGATTCCCAAGCCAGACAGAGATCCAGCAAAAAAAGAGCACTACGGGCCAATATCCTTGATGAATACGGATGCAAAAATTCTCAACAGGATCCTTGCAATCGAATCCAGCAGCCGATAAAGAGAATCATACACCAAGATCAAGTGGGATTCATTCCTGGGTTACAGGGCTGGTTCAATATTCGCAAATCAATCAATGTGATACATCACATCAATAAAAGAAAAGATCAAAACCATATGATCTTCTCCGTTGATGCAGAAAAACCATTTGACAAAATACAGCATCCCTTCTTAATAAAGACTCTCGAGAAAGTTGGGATAGAAGGAACCTACTTAAACATCATCAAAGCCATCTATGAGAAGCCTTTAGCTAACATCATCCTCAACGGGGAAAAACTGAGAGCTTTCCCCCTGAGATCAGGAACGCGACAGGGATGTCCACTCTCACCACTGTTGTTTAACATAGTGCTGGAAGTCCTAGCATCAACCATCAGAAAACAAAAGGAAATCAAAGGCATCAGAATTGGCAAAGAGGAACTCAAACTTTCACTCTTCGCAGATGACATGATACTCTACAATGTAGAATACCTGACAGAGTCCACGAGAAGCCTACTAGAACTGCTCCAAGAATTCAGACAAGTTTCAGGGTACAAAATCAACGTACAGAAATCGGTTGCATTTTTATACACCAACAATGAAGCAAGAGAAAGAGAAATCAAGAAACTGATCCCATTCACAATAGCACAAAAAACTATAAAATACCTAGGAATAAACCTAATCAAGGATACAAGAGATCTGTATGTGAAAACTATAGAAAACTTATGAAGGAAATTGAAGAAGACACAAAGAAATGGAAAAACATTCCATGCTCATGGATAGGAAAAATAAATATAGTTAAGATGTCATTACTACCCAAAGCAATCTACACATTCAATGCAATTCCAATCAAAAATGCACCAGCATACTTCTCAATACTAGAACAAACTGTCCCAAAATTTGTATGGAATCACAAAAGACCCCGAATAGCCAAAGTAATACTGAAAAATAAAATCAAAATGGGAGGGATCACCATCCCAGACTTTAGCCTCTACTACAAAGCTGTCATCATCAAGACAGTATGGTATTGGCACAAAAACAGACACATAGACCAATGGAACAGAATTGAGAACTCAGAAGTGGACCCAAAGTATACAGCCAACTAATCTTTGACAAAGCAGGAAAGAATATCCAATGGAAAAAAGACAGCCTTTTTAACAGATGGTGTTGGGAGACCTGGACAGCAACATGCAGAAGAATGAAACTAGATCATTTTCTCACACCATGCACAAAAATCAACTCAAAATGGATAAAGGACCTGAATGTGAGACAGGAAACTATCAACACCCTAGAGGAGAAAGCAGGAAACAACCTCCTTGACCTCCACCGCAGCAACTTCTTGCTTGGCACATCCCCAAAAGCAAGGGAATCAAGAGCAAAAATAAACGATTGGGACCTCATCAAGATTAAAAGCTTCTGCATGGCAAAGAAAACAACCCACAAAACTAATGGGGACCCAACAGAATGGGAAAAGGTAGTTGCAAATGACATATCAGATAAAGGGTTGATATCCAGAATCTATAAGGAAATCACCAAACTCCACACCCAAAAAACAAACAACTCAGTGAAGAAATGGGCAGAAGATATAAACAGACACTTCTCCAAAGAGAACATCCAGATGGCCAACAGACACATGAAACGATGCTCAGCATCCCTCCTCATCAGGGAAATACAAATCAAAACCACACTGAGATACCACCTCACGCCAGTCAGAGTGGCTAAATGAGCCAATCAGAGAACTCTAGATGCTGGCGAGGATGTGGAGAAACGGGCACCCTCCTACACTGTTGGTGGGAATGTAAACTGGTACAGCCCCTCTCGAAAACAGTGTGGAGGTTCCTCAGGAAACTAACAATAGAACTCCCCTAGGACCCAGCAATAGCACTGCTAGGAATTTACCCAAGGGATACAGAAATGCTAATGCATAGGAGCACATGTACCCCAATGTTCACAGGAGCACTCTCCACAATAGCTAAAACATGGAAAGAGACTAAGTGTCCATCATTGGACAAATGTATCAAAAAGATGTGGTTTATCTATACCATGGAATACTACATGGCAATGAGAAACAATGAAATCTGGCCATGTGTAGCAACATGAATGGTCCTTGAGGGTGTTATGCTGAGTGAAATAAGTCAGGCAGAGAAGGACAAATATCATATGGTGCACGTATAGGAGGATTAGGAGGAACCTGACGGAGGAACAAGGGGGAGAAGAAGGGGGGAAATGGTGGGGGAAAGGGAGAGAGGCAAAACATGAGAGACTCTTGAATGCAGACAAAAACTTAGGACTGATGGATGTGGGGGGAAGGGGGGATGGGCATGGAGGAGGGCACTTGTGGGGATGAGCACTGGGTGTTATGTGGAAACTAATTTGACAATAAACTATTTTTAAAAAAAATAGTTTTGAAGAATTTTAAAAATGCGATAAATGAGATACATAATAAACTGGAGGCATCCAATGCACGGATTGAAGAGGCAGAAAGGAGAATAGGTGAATTGGAACACACAATTATAGAAAAGGAGAAAGCTGAGAAAAAGAGAGATAAACTGATCCAGGAACATGAAAGGAGAGTTTGAGAGCTGAGCAATAAAATCAAACGGAATAATATCTGTATCTTAGGAATTCCAGAAGAGAGACAGGGAAAGGCACTGAAGGAGTCCTTGAAAAAATTATAGCAGAGAATTTCCCCGATCTGGGGAAGGAAACAGGTATTTAAATCCAAGAGGCACAGAGAACTTCCCTCAGATGTAACTTGAACCAATCTTCTGCACAACATATCATAGTGAAACTGGCAAAATATAAGGACAAAGAGAGAATTCTGAAGGCAGCTAGGGAGAAAAGGGCCCTAACATACAAAGGGAAATCTCTCAGAGTGGTGACAGACCTATCTACTGAAAATTGGCAGGCCAGAAAGGAATGGCATGAAAACTTCAATGTGATTAACAGAAAAAATATGCAGTCAAGAATCCTCTATGTAGCAAGCCTGCCATTCAAAATAGAAGGAGAGATAAAAGTCTTTCCAAATAAACAAAAATTGAAAGAATTCATCACCAGTAAACCAGCCCTACAAGAATTACTGACGTGGACACTGTGAGGGAAATGTTGCAAGGAACGCAAGGTACAAGAGACACCACCACAATCATTAATCCCACTAAGGACATGATGACTCTAAATCCATATTTTTCAATAATAACACTGACTGTAAATGGACTAAATGCTCCAATCAAGAGACGTAGGGTAGCAGAATGTATTAAAAAACAAAATCCTTCTATTTGTGGTCAACAAGAAACTCATTTTAGACCTGAGGACACCTTTAGATTGAAAGTAAGGTAATGGAGAAATATATATCCTGCTTCTGGAAGTCAAAAGAGAGCTGGAGTAGCTATCTTTATATCAGACAAACTGGACTTTAGAGTAAATGCAGTAACAAGGGATGAAGAAAGGCATTATATAACAATTACAGGGTCTATCCATCAGGAGGAGCTAACAATTATAAATGTCTATGCACCAAATATGGCAGCACCTAAATACATAAAACAATTAATCACAAACAGAAACAATCTTATGGATAAGAATGTGCTATAGCAGGGGACTTTAATACTCCACTTACAGCAATGGATCGATCAACTAGACAGAAAATCACTAAAGAAACAATGGACTTGAATGACACATTACACCAAATGGATCTGACAGATATATTTAGAACTCTACATCCTGAGGCCATGGAATTCACTTTCTTCTCAAGTTCTCATGGCACATTCTCCAAGATAGATCACATACTGGGACATAAAACAGCCCTCAATAAATATAAAAGAATTGAGATCATACCATGCACACTTTCAGATCACAGTGCTATGAAACTTGAAATCAACCACAGGAAGAAGTCTGTAAAACCTCCAAAAAACATGGAGGTTAAAGAACATCCCACTAAAGAATGAATGGGTCAATCAGGCAGAGAAGGAGAGATACCATATGTTTGCACATATAGGTAGAATAGGAGGAACTTAATGGAGGACCATGGGGGAGAAGAAGGGGAAAAATAGTTGGAGAGAGGGAGGGAGGCAAACCATGATAGACTCTTGAATGCTGAGAACAAACTGAAGGCTGATGGGGGTGAAGGAAGGGGGAGGGAGGTGATGGGAATGGAGGAAGGCACTTGTTGGGATGAGTACTGGGTGTTATATGGAAACCAACTTGACAATAAACTATTTTAAAAAGATCATAATTGAATATATAATATTAGAAAAAAAATTAAATATATGGTATATTTGATGGTCAGCTAAAATGGTAATAATATAATAAAGACATAATCAAGCTATCAATAAGTAATCGAATATGAGATGTGAGAGATAAAACATACTGAGATTTTTCAGAAAAGAATACAAAATGGTGGCTTTATATAAATATATACATTAGAAAGAATCAATATTTAAGGGGGTTGCATAAGTCATTATTTAGGTTTTAGGTATACTTTGTATAAAACTCAGTGAAATATCTAGTTCGATAACTCAGGTCAACAACTTTAAATATTAGACTTACATTCAGAAAAGCCTCCAGAAGAGGAATATGTATTTGTAAGTCATTGATAGAGTTGACAAACTGAAGCTATGGAAGGGTCAACATGACTAATACTTCTGTGGATTCTTACATTTTGAGTCCTTTACCACTATCACTTCACATAATACAGTGACTACAGAAGGATGGTGATATCACCCCAGATAACAGATGAAGAAAGGTAAGCACAGAGAGTTTACGTAAAATGTTCCTAATTTCTATCTAATATATATTGTAGCAGAATTAAGATTTTAGGGGCGCCTGGGTGGTTTAGTCGGTTGGGCGTCCGACTTTTGCTTAGGTCATGATCTCGCGGTTTGTGGGTTCGAGCCCCATGTCGGGCTCTGTGCTGGCTGCCAGCTCAGAGCCTGGAGCCTGTTTCAGTCTGTGACTCCCTCTCTCTCTGACCCTCCCCTGCTCACACTGTCTCTCTCTCTCTCTCCTAGAAATAAAAAAAAAAAAAAAAAAAAAAACATTAAAAAAAAAAAAGGTTTTAACCTGGGACTCTTTCACTCTGAAACACAAAAAACAATAACAAAACCTATATGAATCAATGAATGAATGAATGATACTGTTAAGTCAGAATGTTTAATAAGACAGTAGACTTAGATAATATAGAAATGTATTGGAGTGAATCCAGGGTAACAAAAAAACAAAACAAAACAACAACAACAACAAAAAAGACAGCCAGTTAATAGTCTGCTTTAATTCAGAATCAAGAAGAATGAATATTTATGAAGTAGATAAAGATTGAAAAATAAGGTATTTTATGCAAGCCAATTACACTATTCCCAGTTTTAGTTTACCAGAATCACTAAAAGATAATTAAAAGAATTTAAGATTCTATTTATAAATACATATGTAACTTATGTAAACTCATTCATATATAACAGAAAATGCATTTGCGTTTTCTAATATAATTCCATTGGCATATATGAGATGTAATTTTCCTCCTATTAGACAAAAAGAATTAGAATCTAAAAATTAGACTGTATTAAGAGCAGTTGTTTTCACTTTTAGACTGTATTAAAACTGAATTACAATCATTACTTTCTGAATTGGTTAGTACTTCTTTTCTCTATAATGAGAATATTAATATCGCCTATCCACATGCTATCAAATATATACATTGTTCCATTTGAATTCAACATTATTGAATGTAACATTAAAGGATTTTCTAATTGATTTCACAAAGAGTATCAAGCACTATCATGTTCCAGGAAATGCTGTCCTCAGGAGCTTATCAGTAGAAATACATCAGAAACAAACAAGTGTGATACAGTGTAAACCAATGGGGATAAATAGTAGGTGCTTTAAGGTAACCACCACCTGGCTCATATGGTGGTTAGCCAGATGACATGGCAACACCATCCATTACCTAGTTTCCAATCTGAGATCTTCACGTGGCACTAGTTTCACCGGAAAATATCAGTAAGCTTTCCCTTTTCATTTATACAATGTGAACCTCGAAATATCCTACTTTATTTGATGTAAAGTCCATGCAGTTTATGTTTGTTACTATGAATTTAATTCTCTGTGTAAGAAAAAACTGTATCGTTTATTCAATATGAGATCAAATTTAAAGTGAAACTTAGAAGGTAAATATAAGGAAACATTAAATAGTGTAAAGTTTTCATTTAGAGCATTTAAAATAGTTAATAAAGTAACTTTCATTCCTTATAAAAATGCAAGCCAACTTTAAGCTAAGAGGTTTATATTAAGAATTTATCACATTTTCACAATTAAAGCTTACAACTATAAAATAAGCCACCCAAGAACAGTATATCCACAATCACAGTGAAAGAAATAAAATGCCTCATATCCCTAAGATAAGGTAACAAAACAAAACTTCAATGGCATATACCTCAAACACATGAAGGAAGAAGATGCAGAAGTTATTCACTGATACAGTAAGGGATAGATTTTTTTTTAATATTGTACAAAATGGTATCTGTCCTTTCAATATACTAGTATTAACACATTCATTATAAATCATAATATCTGAACAATCCAATTCTGATCAGTTATCTAATTGGTTTACAAAGTTCTGAAAAATTAAACAAATAACTTACTGTTTGGAAGGTTCAGGAAATTTTAGTTCTTCTCTTTTCTTCATATCTATGTTTGGTTCCATAGGAGTAAGGACCACAGCAGCACATGAGACTACAGAGTGGTAGGAATCTTCCCGGCAAACTGTTTTATTAAAAAAAAAAAAAAAATTGCTTGTAAATGTCAAAGTTATTTATTGACTATTCACTTTCCCTTTTTCTGTTTTTTTTTAAATTTTCAGTCAGATGAAAGATATATTTTAACTAAAACATTAATTATCATTAAATGATCCCTCATTATCATTCTCCTAAGTCTTTCCACTCACTAGCTGAATGACCTTAGGCAATGTTTCTTTTTTTTTTAAGCCACACAGTAGAAAAGGTGTTGCCAATACTTTATAGTCCCTCGCTTAAAAAAGCTTTTCACTGGGGCGCCTGGGTGGCTTAGTCGGTTAAGCATCTGACTTTCACTTAGGTCATGATCTCGCGGTTCGTGGGTTCAAGCCCCGCGTCGGGCTCTGTGCTGACTGCCAGCTCAGAGCCTGGAGCCGGTTTCAGTCTGTGACTCCCTCTCTCTGACCCTCCCCTGCTCACGCTGTCTCTCTCTCTCTCTCTCT
>JAESUZ010000092.1:0-43634 GCA_017311185.1 Proteles cristata cristata
TTTTTCAGCCATTCACTCTTTCAACAAATGCTCACTATACACCCAAAGTGAGCCTAGAAGCAGGCTGGAAATACCCAAGCAGTTAAAAAAAAAAAAGAAAAAAAGGCTCCATTCCCTGCCATCCTGGAGCCTACAGGTTAGTGGGGAAGACACACCTAAATAAATGCAAACACAAATGATTATTTCAGGACCACTGCAGTTTGTATGATGAAGGATGTGCTGAGAAGGTATCACAGGGGTCCTGCTGTGGTCTAGCGCTGAAGCTGTGTATGAGGGAGGAGTCCTTGGAAACACTCCCAGAGGAAGTGTCACGTAAGCTGGGATTGCAAAGCTGAAGAGGAGCTGGCTGAGTGGTGCCTGGGAGTGGATGGGAGGAGGAAATGGTCCAGGCAGGCAGGCATTGGGTTCCCAGGCCTTGTGGCCACCAGGTGGGTGCCCCACCAGGGGGCTGGAAAGAGGGGCGGTGCCGCTGACTTGCTCCTAGAGCACCCACTGAAAGCACTCAAAAGCCAGGGTGCTGGCATTTGGAGAGAAACCCAGGTCTGAATTTCATTCTGAGTTACAGCAGTTCTCTCTGCCCTTTCAGACGCTCCTTACTTGCTGGCAGGACTGCCGGGCCTCAGACCCCCACCCCGGGGCCCAGTGAGCTCATTTCTCGCTCAAATTCCCAGAGGCTGCAGACATGGCTCACTCTGCCTGCATGTGAACTTCAGCCAAGACACTCTGACAGGGATTCTGCCCTCTGAATGCCCTCGGATGCCTCAATCCTGTCCTGGTCACACAGCACTGAGTTTTGTGACGAAAAGAGAAACAGCATGAAAGAAAACAATGGCCTCACAGGAGGAACTTGTGATTGACACAAATGGGAATGTTCCCTTAGGGGCATCATGTATCATCAAAAAAGCCAACCCCCAGGTCACTGATTTCCCTGTCTGCTTACATGCTATGGAAAGAAGATGTGTTTAAGTTTCCTATAGTTTTACAGTGGCAACTGATGCTCGGGGAAAGGAAGCTGTATGTTCCAGACGTAGCAAGCTTCTTTTGGAATTCACACCCTGGGAGTCTGGCGCTATCCCCTAAATGGTACTTTTGTTGTCTTTTTGTTCAAGACAGCAAGCTTCCTCCAGGATCAGAACCGCCTGCCAGCCTCTCTTGATAAACAGCCCACCAGCTCTCTTGGTAGATCAGATGTTTAATGATTAGCCTAACTCATTGTTTATCTAAGTGGCAATTATCACCACAATGAAATAGTATTGTAGCTGCAGGGGGAGCATTACAGCTAGCTCTCAAGTGGAATCTACTGTCTGGGAATGGCCAACAGAGCTTCCCATACATGGAGGAGAGGACCACTTCATCCTGGCTGGCAGATCTCCATGTCTGAGATGCCATCATCAGATGCTGCTCCAAAGACCTAAGGAAATGTGCCCCAGAGAAGTGTATGGTCCCAATCCTCTCAACTGAGGCTCAATGGCCCAGCAAAATATGAAAGTGCGGCCTGTGCTTCTAAAGCGTAACAGCCTAGAGTCAGTGGAGTTTGTGAAGCAACCTCACCACCGCAGGAGCAAATCTCAACAGGTTCGATTCAAGGAAGATGGGACCAGTAAGACTCCACCTGGCCTAGCTGAGGCTGACGTCCAGACTTCTGAGGACCCAGCAGTGATGGGCAAGACTCAAGCCTCCAGGCACCATCACCTCCCCACTTACTCACTCTCCTTCCCCAGATCCCAGAAGGCAGGGGGCTTTCGGAACATTGCGATCCAAACCTCCCCCAGTCTCAGGAAGCACTTCCCAGTTTTCAAAAGGAAGAGACTCACAGCCAGCAAGTCCCTGGTAGAAATGCCTACTGCATCCCAAAGTGCCATCCAGCTCAACGGCAACCTCTCTGAACAGGACATTGTGTCCTCTGACCTTGCCTACTTAAGACTGGCTCAGCATCTTGAGGATGGGCCTCGAAGGGTCAAAGTGTCTCATCCATTTCCTCCTAGAATGTCCAAGGTGCAGAGCAATGGGCCTATTAGCATATGCTTGGAAGCAGGGGCTTGGAGGGCCTCAGAGAAAGCAACTGCTGCCATTCAGGTCCCCGATGATATTTACCACAGTCCTACCTGGGCAGCTAGGAAGTCCACTTTCAGCTCAGACAGGTCAAGTGATATAAGCAACTCCATACATCCTTTGGTTGACATGTGTCCAGGTGATGGCAGAACAGTACCAGTATCAGATTCAGAAAGGTCCCCTTCCTGCTTAAATGCCACCAGCGATGCCAGCCACATGCCAGGCATAGGGAAACTTAATCCTGAACTGCTTTTGCCCAAAGACAACTCTGATGACAAAGACCTTGGACCATTGTCATCTCGGTCGAAGGAAACATGTGTTCCCTCACCTCCACGGACTCATCGCTCCCCCTCACCAAGCTCCCACAGCCAGCCTGCCCATCCGGGAGGGGCTTCAGACTGCTCTTCATCGAGTAACAATCACCAGGATCTGCTGTCACCCAAAATTAACAGTGTGTCAAAATCTGTCCCTGTGTGTCAGGAGCAGATGGCAAAGAACCCCACCCAGTCAGACACCCTGGACTTTCAAAACTGTTCAGGAAACAGTCACCTCCCATCTCCTCTTCCGAGGAGGGAGACCACACTTCACAGCAGCAGAGAGACTGGTGGGATTAATCCAATTCACCTGGCACGGGGAGAGCTGTGTGATCTCCAAGGCAGGCTGCAGTCTGTGGAGGAATCTCTTCACTCGAACCAAGAGAAGATTAAAGTCCTTCTGAATGTAATTCAAGACTTGGAGAAAGCTCGAGCTCTCACAGAAGGGTAAGGTGAATTTTTTTTTTTTTATATTGAAAACTACTGGGTTAAGTCATTTGCCAAGACAGGGGCAGAGAGAGAGCATTGGTTTCCATTAATAAAATGTCTCCAAAAGTCTTTTGAGGCCGTACGTTTTCCCCAAATCATAACCGGTGGCCTCTCTTTGTTGCAGATGGGTTTCATTCATTTCTAGGCTTTGGTGGATTTCCATTGCTATTTGTGTTTTGCCCCCCGACACCAACAGACTGGAAAAAGGGGGGCAATGAAACAACAGGGTCAAATTTATTTTTATAAAGAGAGGGGGCCAGTTAATGATGGGAGAAAATGATAGCACACAGGTACCCCCACTCCATCCTCTTAGCAAGTTGCTGTATTTGCACAGTGTTTTAGTTATTTGTGTGTTTGTTTCAAAGGACTTGAGGGTACTATTGACCTTCCCTTCCACTATCCACTTTAATGGATCTGGCCAGTCCATTACTGATCTGCTAAGTAGAACCTGAAACGAGATCACAATTCTGCAAAGAGGAAAGAAGTCACAAAATACTTTCCTGGGTGACTCAGCACCAGTCTGGGAAGGGGGGAGGCAGTCGTTTGTTTAGGTGTGGAATGCTTGTCCTTCGAAAAAGTTCTCCCTAAAGACTGAGTAGAAGGAATGGCCAAAGCTAATCAGCAAAAGGATAGAAGAGAGAAGTAATTAACTGGCATTTGCTGATATGAATCAGAACCAACATTGCCTTATAAGAGAGAAGCAGTGCGGTGATAGAGATGCACTGAACGACATGGTCAGAAGTTTTAATAATCTCACCCCTTCTACTCATTTACAAACCGTTTCCCTATCTATCGCGTGGGGGTAAGAGTAACTGACTATTCTCTTGGGCTTGTTGTCAGCATGAGGAAAACCTCAGATATGAAAGGGCTTAAACATTTATCATGCCTTCTAGAAACGTGAGGTCTTAGTATCCTGGGTTTCTTGTTTCTTTATTTGTCATGCAACTCCAGAACGTTGCTTTTACCAAAGAGAGGGGCAATGCTATGCTGTAGGAAACCAGTATCTAGAATGTGTGCATGCCGCGGGGCTTCTGCCCACAGATTTATCCAGAAAATGCTCTGTCTTGCAGGCGCAACTTTTATCGGACTGGCCAAGATCTCAACAACTGCAGGACCTGCCAGAACACGGCGTGCATCATATACAGGTACCTGGCCACCACCGCAGCCTGCTCTGTAGGACACAGAAGCTGTGGGGGCCACAGAACAAACACCCTTGTAAACTCTCTTAGATGCGGAAAGTCAAGTGAGAGGCAAAGACAGGAGGCCCTGGAATGCCTGAGAATTTTGGAAAAAAAAAAAAAAACCAAAGTGTTTAATTAGAAAATGTTAACATCTGGTTCCAAGGCAAACATTGCTCTGCTTCCTTACAATCAGGTCTATGAGCAAATCCTTTGAAGCACCCTACATTCAGTACACACTAGGTATAGGCACCGCACTCAGCTCTGCATGCATATTTGTATCTCATTTCACAATTGCACCTTGTGAGGCATTGTTAATGTCCTCAGGGAAGTTAAGCTATTTGACCCAGCTTGCATTAAACATTTTCAGAGAACAGAAGGGGTCAGACTCAGGACGCAAATCCAGATCTTTCTGATGACAAGCCCTATGACCTCAATTATTCTACACTCTGCCTCTTCCTCAACAGTAGCAGTCACCTGCCAAGCATGCACTATGTGTCAAGAATCGAGCTAAGCACTTTGTGTTCATTACTAAGTACATCATTTCCCTCTGGCAGAGGATAAGGTTGCTGCAATAAAGTATATTTTTGAAAGTGGTCGATGGGGAAAATCATATAGTGGTAAGTACACTAAACTTGAAGTCAAAATCGCCAAGTTTGACAGGTGCTAAATTACCTGGGGCTCAGTTGCCTCATTTATGGAGTGGGAACAATGATCCCTATTAAGCGTTGCTGTGAGGAGGAAGTAAGATCAGATATGTGCAAGGCTTTTGTAACTGCAAACTTCTGTACAAATTCAAGGGCTTATGACTGTTATTACTAGAAAGATCAATACCCCCTTAACTGGAAGTCCACTTTTGGTGGCACAGTAGAAAAGTGGTCAAATGCAGTCATTTCAGTTGATGGCATCTAATTTTGTTTGACTAAACTATACAGTTTTGCTCTCTCTCTATTACTTTTCTATCTCAGAGGAGAAAAGCAGAGAGAGCCTGAGCAAATTGAAGCCCATTGTGTTGCCAGTGGCTTTTTAAAATCTCTCATTCTCTATAACAGAATTCTGAAACTTCGTCCTAACAAGGGATTGAGGGTGGGCAGAGGGGTAGTGGAACAAGAAGTCAGGAGGCCCCTACACCTAGACAGGGCCTTGGGCATTTTTAAGTGTACTTTACATATCCCTTCTTAAGCAAATGTTCTAATCACTAGGACAAAAATTATCAAATGTCTAGGGGCGCCTGGACGGCTCATTTGTTAAGCTTCCCTCTCTTGATTTTGGCTCAGGTTATGATCTTACAGTTTGTGAGTTCGAGCCTCACCTCTAGCTCTGTGCTGTCAGTGCTTGGGATTCTCTCTCTCCCTCTTTCTCTCTCTCTCTCTCTCTCTCTCTCTCTGCCCTTCCCCAATTTGTTCTCTCTCTCTCTCTCTCTCTCAAAATAAATAAACATAAAAAAAATTATGAAATGTCTAGACATTTAGGAAGGATAAAAAAACTATTCATCATAAACAAGAATTATTTTTAACTAACCTCCATTTAAATATTGGATAATCTTTTTTTTCCCCCAGCAGCAGATGATGTATTTTCTACTATCTTAATATGACTTTTTATTTAGCTCTGTAAGTGAAAAGGACAAGTGGTTATTTCCTAATCTACTGTGAGTTGCATAGCCTGGCCTTGGGCAAAGCATTTCTGGCCTCTGGGTTTCCTCATCTGAAAAATGAGGGCCTTTAATTAGATGGTCCCTATGGTCCCTTTCAGTTCTGACATTCTGATATTTTATGCTTAATTGAATGTGGCAATATTTGGCTAAACTATGACCTTCTAACAAGTCTGAGAATGTTTGCATTTTTTTAGTACTTACTTCAAACATCCCAAGCAAACATTCTAAATTAAGTTACACCCCTGAATGGGTTAGCAAATCATCATACACACATCCCTTTCCAGTTTTTCAACAACAGCCAGTACATGCATCCATCCCTTATTACCATTCAAAAGCAGACCGCTCTCCCAGACACTATCCACAGTCTTGTATGTAGGCTATCACGAAGGAATGGGCAATTAATTTGATGAAAGCAAAAAGATCAGAACAACATCTCTGTCAGAGTAACAGTGGGAAGATGAGAGTTGTCAATTTTTTGTTAACATTTCAAATGACTTCAAACCTTGTGTTGTGTCCTGGAAAGTCAAATCTTACAAAGTAATGAATAAGTGATGTGAAATATGCATCCTTGGGCCTTGTTAAGCTGCAGTCTCCCTCCCTGATGATGGATGTACCTAAAGCACGTGGGCGCCTGCTGGGTTGCCTGCTGGGTCATCTTCTATGGAGATGCTGCTGCTAAGTTAGCAACACATAAGGTTTTCCAAGTGACTCCATCAGCCAAAGGCTATGGCTGTGCTGCTTGCTTCTATCAAGACATGTGAGGTCGCCAGTTCTATCCCACTCATTCTCCCTGCTCTAAGGGCCTTCTGGGTGCCCCCACCGCACATCTCCTTGGCCTTCTTAACCATGGATAATTCTGGCAGACCCTTCTTACCAAGGTGTACAGCACTAACACCAGTGCTTACAGATTCCATGCATAGCTCTCAGGGGCTTCTCTACAGCAGGCAGAATGGACTCTTTGGAAATGTGACTGCCATTGGTACCAACGCAAGAGTGTGGGAATTGCCCCTAGATGCCTCAAGCTGGTTCGAGGCTGTTTAGTCCACAGTCACTCTCCTCACCTCTCCTCAGTATTAATCCCAGGACAAGTTACTCAAAGGATTGGGTGAATGCCACCTGCGATACCAACATTAGATAACACTGAATTACCTGGTGAGAAGGTTGTCCTTTTTTTCAAATTTATTTTAATCCTTCTGATTATCTGGGGTGGGGGGTTGAATTTGGTAACTAGAATATCTTCAGAGCCTTTCTAATGCTTCCTTATCACATGTCTTTGCCAAGAGAGAGCAGCTCTCAGGTTCATAGCCAAAGACAAGCAACAGCATCCAGCCAGAAGGTAATTGCTTTATACTTTTTACTTAAGTTTTTAACTTTGAAAACTAGTCCCCCTATATATTCATTGTAAGTGATACAGGTCTCCATTTTCAGAAGTGATATTACTTGTGTAAATGTTCAAGTTTAAGAAGTGAATTGATTTCGAGAGGAAAAGAAACTTAAGTAAATAATTGTGCAGATGGTGCAGGGAGTTTCACAAAGCCCTTGAAGGTGGTGCATGAAGGATGAAGTTTGGGAAATGCTGTCCTCAGGGATAAGCTCCTTTTCCTCTTCTCAAGGGCCTGGGATCCCTCCATGCCACATCCCTCTTCCATCCCTCACCTGCTCTCCACTTTTCTAGCACTTCATCTTCACGACCACAGCCACTCTAAAAACAATCACCGTGCCTCTTTGGAGGTCTTTGGCTACACCAATGATGATGCATTTATTTTCTGTATGTAGATCCCAGGAAAAATAGCTGCTTGGTTCAAGTTGTAAAATGTCTCAGATGTTTTAAGGAAAAGAACAGAAAGTCTTCCTCAGAAAAAAATTCTCTCCTCCCACCTCAGAGTGTTGCTTAGGATATGGAAACAGAGTTCAGGCTATACATTTACCATTTGAAATGGCTAAAGGGAGAGGTTGGCCACGTAGGGCTTGAAAGGTGCTGGAGAGCATAGAACAGCAGGGGACCTGCTGTTTGGGTGGGAGACTACCTGGATGGCTGCCTCCTGCCTCCTCTACTCATCCTTAGCCTCTCTGCATGGCTTTCACTGCACTCGTGGGCCCGAAGTTTATTTCTGTGACCCTACCTTTCCCTCCCCTTCCATCAGCTTGTTGTCTCTCTGTCTCGCTCTCTGTCTCTCTGTGTGTTTACCTATGGATATTTCCACATTAGTATCTCAAAACCACGTCAAATTCACCATTTATCAAATGCACTCTTTATGTTCTCCTACAAAATTCATTTTCTTCCTATTATTTCTTTTGCTCAACACCATTGACCATGGCTTCATAAACTATAGTCCCCACTGCCTCACTCTTCTCCCTCACAACACACATCAAATGGGCTACGGGTTCTCCTTGCTAAATCCATCCCCTTTAGCTTCAGCCCCTCTGACTCTGGTCAAGGCTCTCATCATTTGTCACTTGAATGCTACCTTGTCTTTTTGCCATTGGTTCCTTTTGCTCCATCCCAAGTAATCCACCACATAGATTGCTAAATTACCCAAAAAGTAAAATCTTAATATGTCACTCCCCTGCTAGACAATCTTGTCCTGGTTCCTGCTGTTGCATTTAGCTAATTTTTCAAGGCCCTTTGAATGTGATACTAACCATCTCACCTGCTGGGTCTCCTATTTCTCCCCAACCACAGGGGACCGGGCTAGCCTCAAATATTGTGTATTCTATCACAAGTTGGTGTCTTTGCGTAAGTCTCTTCATTTCCTGGAATGCCTTTTCCGGCCTGCTTTGTCTGGGAATTTCCTCATGTTGTTCCTCTGGATAACCTTACATTCCTTTCTGTGGAGGGCCCCATGGCATGCATGTCCCCCTGCTATGCCATTTATCCTACTGCATTGTGATGTAGTGTTGATGAGTTTCTTTCCTTCAGTAAATGGCTAATATCTCAAAGTTGTCAGCCAGTGTCTAATTCAGAGTTGGTGTTCAGTAGATACTTGTCAAAAAAGGGAATGGCTGTATTGACTGGAGCAAGGATAAAAAGCAGTGGTGCATTTGAGATATTTAGATTGCCCAAAAGCAGTGCCATTATTAACATTTGTGTGTGGCCCTACCCTTGGTTAAGTAATGAAATGTTCTTATTAGGGAAGGAAGGCTTCTAGGCAGCAGGTCCTCAGTAGATATTTTTGAACTGAGTCATACAACTGAATGTAGTACCGAGATTGTCAATTTTCAAATACCTGGAATGCTACATGCTCTCAACAAGATGGAACCTAATCAAATCTTCCTTTGATGACTCAGAGAGCGTGTTGCAATTTCACAGGACATTGAGAGCCTCGTTCATCATGGCCACCCGATATCACTGCCCAGTACTTCTGTACTGGCTGTGGTAAAAAAAAAAAAAAAAAAAAGGCAAAGTTTGATTTGTGGCAAACCACAAATCTCCCTCCATGCTTCAATATCTCCCTTCTCTGGTATCTGACCTGCCCCAATAATCTCGAGGAGACTAAGACATTAGAGATCTGTGGTCTCTCTTGGTAAAATATCAAAACCCAATGTGGTGAGCAGAATAATGACCCCGCAAGATCCACATTCTAATTCCTGGACCCTGTCAATATGTTACCTCACGTGGCAAAATGGACTTTGCAGATGTGATTAAGGATCTTGGGATGGGATGAGTGTCCTGGATTGGCCAGGTGGGCCCAATTTAATCATAAGGATCCCTATAAAGGGAAGAGGGAAACAGGAGATACAGAGTCAGAGAAGATATGACAAAGGAAGCAGAGGGTGAAGAGAGGTAATGACAAGCAGAGAATGTGGACAGCCTCTGAAAGGTGGAAAAAGCAAGGGACAGACCTCTCACAGAGCCTTCAGAAGGAACAGAGCTCTGCTGACACCATGACTTACAGTTCTGGGGACTTCTGATCTCCGGAAGTCTGAGAGTACCGTTGGTGTTGTTTGTAACCACTACATGTGTGGTGATTTGCTTCAGCAGCAATAATAATACAACCAGATTAAACCCTTATGATTCACAAACTACTCACATCTAATTGGAGGTCAGTTTATTTGACTTTTTTTTTTTTTTTTGATGAGTTTTACAACTATGACAGCTAGCTGAGGTCAGGGATCTGCTGGGAAGAAGATCAGGGGATAGAAATAAGAGAGTTTCTATTATTACTTGTCATTATAAATACAAGTTTTTTTGTTCTCATTTGTAATCCTCACAACCATGTGAGAGAGATAAAAATGCTCCCATTTTGTAGATGAAGTAACTGAGGCTCAGGTATTTGCACAGTACTCAGATTAGACAATTGGGAACCAGTGAGTGAGGCAGGCTCATATTTACTCTGAAGCTAGTGATGACAAGATTGGGATGCGGTTCAAGGAACTGCTGCCTAGATTCCACAGCATGTCACCTTCGGAGTCAGACCTATTTGAGGAGTGTCAGCAGAGTGTTACATGGCTGAGTTCTCCTCAGCTAAGTGCATCATGAGGGCTTGTTTTGAAGATGCAGACTTTTGACTGTGTTCTCAAAGGGTGATCATGGACCACCTGTATGGCAGACTCCTGGGTATATGTGAATGCTGGTTGCTTGTCTTCACCCCCAAACCTGCAGAAGAGGGATGGGGTGGAGGATGGGAGTCTGCAGTTACAGCAAGCTTCCTGGGAAGGTCTGATCCCAATATAGCTTGAGAGTCATTCAGTTAGATAAAATCAGGGTCTTGAAAAGAGAGGGTGGCAATTGATTTACTAGACACTTTGTGACAAACAGCCTACATGTCCTTGAATAGAAAATTATTGCTAATAAAAGAGCCCAGTAAGTAGTTTTGGTCTTAAATGCATCATTGGAAAGATGACTTACCTTTCCAATTATAGGTTTAGGTGGTTATACACAGACCTAACTAGGGGGTGAAGTGAGGGTGGATGCAATGGGAAAGGAAGAGGATGTCAGGGGGCTAGAGTAAGGGGAACTTTTGTGGGCCTCCTGTTCCCACTGAAAAAGGAAAATTAGTCTCTGTCAGTTCACTTTGAGGTGCAGGCTTGCCTTATGCATTACTTCGGAGATTTATTTGGAGTCACTCCTTCCTGCTACATCTCCCAGCTCCTTAGGCCTCATCTGAGATCGGGAATAAAATGGCAATCACTGCCACCTTCCTCCTCCAGTTAAGGCTAAGACCAATTAAAGTCTAATTCTGCCCCCAAGCCAAGAGCCCAAATGCTAGGAACTATCCTCTGGTGAGTCCTGGAAGAGCAATCCCAAACTCTAGGTAGGGGAGGTGTGCAGCACCACCACCTCCTCTTTAGGAGAGGGTTGGAGTCACCCCATGCTCGTGAACCAGGTACGATGCATGACATTGAATGCCAAAGGCCTCCACCACCATTTCCTCAAGCTCCACAGACGACAGGCTGCATTTTCACCATTATTGATTCCTCCACTGTTACAGCTCCTTCTGAACCAGACAGAGATGTTACGGAAATTCAAAAGGAGATTGCGGTAAGCACCTCCTTCTATACCTGGTAACCAGCTTCCTCATTCCCAGTGTTTCTCTCTTGCAGTTTTGATATTCAGAGCTCATCTGGAGGAGCCTCTCTGGAACACAGGCCAAAGTCTCACAGCTGTGTGCCCTGCAGGAGAAGCCAGGCCAGGCCTGCACCTTACCAAGGAAAGAGGCTCTGGAGAACTACGTGAGCCACCTAGGGTCATGCACTCAGTGGTGCTGAGTGTCTTCCTGGCATTTCCTTCTGTGGAGAAGCTTTCTGGCCGTGAGGCCTTGGCTTGCCACTTAGAGCTATCTACCTGACCAGAGAAAAATGCCTTACTTTACTAGAAATGTGGTATGCACCTAGGCCTGTGGGTTTAGTAACCAACTTTCCACTCAAATTATTTAGTATTTTTCCCTTTGTCTGCCTCTGATGTTCTTCCAGTGTGGAGCTGGGTGAACTGTGAGAGCTTTCTGTGCCATCCAGCCACAATCCTCCCTCTGGACAGCAGTGAAGTCCTCAATGAAAAATTATAAATTCCCCAGCATAACTGTCCTTTCTAGTAAGCACAGATGCACTTGCAGCCCTCACTACAGTTGAGTACAGACTGAGCAGCACTTATTGCAAATGATGGAATGGAAACATCACAGCAATACCATCCAGCTTCCCCCAAACAACTGCCCAAAACATGGCTCAAGCTATGTCTTTAAGAAACAGGTATACGGGGCACCTGGGTGGCTTAGTCGGTTAAGCATCCGACTTTTGCTTAGGTCATGATCTCGCGGTTCGTGGGTTCAAGCCCCGCGTCGGGCTCTGTGCTGACTGCCAGCTCAGAGCCTGGAGCCAATTTCAGAGTCTGTATCTCTCTCTCTGACCCTCCCCTGCTCACGCTGTCTCTCTCTCTCTCTCTCCTAGAAATAAATAAAAAATATTTAAAAAAAAAAGAAAGAAAGAAAGAAACAGGCATAGAGTTTGGGGTACAGGTGGAAATTTCTCTGAGCTCCACCAGGTTGATCCCTAAGACATTTGCCTCTAGCCTCTGTTTCTCTCAGTAGCCTTATCCCTTTCTTCTCTGTAGAATGCAAGGAGAAAGTAGGATTTATAGCATCGGCAATTTATCTGAAATAAAAATGAAGCCCTATTTTAATGCATTAATAGCTAAAGAGGCTGAAACATGCCATAAATATAAAATCAATCAAGTTGAGAATTTCACAGGAATAACAAATGGATGGCTGTTGGCGCAGAGGCCACAGTTGACCACAGAATGACCCAATCTTTATTTCTCTGTCAAGTTAATGTAACAATCATTACCATTTGTTGAACTAGGCACAGTGCCAGGTGCTTTGCTAAACACTGGACATGTATCATCTCATTTTGGACCCCCAACAACCCTAAAATGAGGGTATGAATATTGCCACTTAGCAGATGAGGAAACGAAGACTCAGAGGCATTACATGAAGACTTGTCCAAGATTCAATGGAGCCAGAGCTCCAACCGATCCTGTATTCAGGAGATTTTCCTGCCCCTCTTACCTTTTGACCTTACATAATTGGTTACTATATGTTAAAGTTCTCTGAGAAGACCTGCCCCTTCTGAAGGCCTACGTTAAGGACTTCTTGACACAGAGCCACAGAATGCAGAGCACAGATTTCTTTCATAGACAGTGATCAGTGGTGAAGACTTCTACAGCTTGGCTCTGCTTATTTATATACCAAGAAGAGCACCAGCAATTCTCTGAGGACTCATCAGCAGACAGATGCCCTAGGAGAAGGGGTGCACTTGCCGACTTAATGTGGATACAAGTTGTGAAGCTTGAAATTACCCTATAAATAATGAGCAAACTAGTCATTAGAAGAAAGTTTGAGGAAGAAAATCCCTTCTATGCTGGGGCACGGTGTGGGGAGGGGCTTGGGAGGGAGAAAACAAACTAAAGCGTCTACTCTCTCAGACTGATTCTTCCCCAGAGACACTTTCCAAAGTGGCGTGATTTAGCCAAGTGGATAGGAACTAAACTATCTTCACTGATTCCATTGATTCTTACGGCTAATTCCTTAAAAAAGAAAGTTGCACAGGTCAATAAATCTGTGATGCACTTGGGTTCTATGGGAAGAGGGGCCACAGAAGCTCTCTGATGAACAGAGATGACGAAGAGGTGGAGAGGGGTTTGGAAGATGTTTTATCCTGAGGGAGATGCTGTGGATCATTAATTTCTCAGCCAGCTTGCCTGGAGTTTATGGTTTATGGTAGTGGCTTATCACCATTTCTCTTTGTAAAAGAGCAAGGCTCACCTGCTAAGAAGGAAGTGCAAAAAGCCCACCGCAGACCTCGGCAGCCTACAGTAGACCCAAGATTGCTGAGCCCCTATATTACCTTGAGCAAGCTGCCTCCTAAGGGGTTTCCCATCTTCTCTGGGAATGCAGCATCATGGGCAGAGCTACTCTGCAGTCTAGAAACACTATTACGGGAGTACATGGGTGGCTCAGTCAGTTTAGCATCCAACTCTAGACTTCAGCTCAGGTCACAAATTGTGGAATTGAGCCCTGTGTCAGGCTCTGCACTAGAAGGGGAGCCTGCTTAAGATTCTCTATCTCCTTTCTCTCTATACCCCTGTCCCTGACTTGTTCTTTCTCTCTCAAATTAAAAAAAAAAAAAAAGCACGATTACAAGGTGTTGGTCAACTGGGTCATAAAGTGCCCTCCATACAGCCCAGCCCCAGGTTAGGTCTGGTGCCACAGGTGGCTGAGAGGTCATTACAAGGCCTGGGTCTCCACACCTCACGACCACTACCCCCATACACATTGGGCAACTAGGATCTCACACAGATAAAGACTACTATGTTCTTTCAGTGCAAAATACCTTAGTACACAAGCTTTGGAGCTGGACAAAGGAGGTTCAAATCCTGACTCTATCACTTACCAGTGCATGCTCTTGGCAGCATATTTAGCCTCTCCTTGCCTCAGTTTCCTTGCTTGTACAGTGAAGTTAATATCTATCTCACGGGGCTATGAGAAATATATGAGAGACATGTAAGAATTACTGAACTTGTAGTATAGTGTCCACAATATGGATTACTACTAGTTCTTCACTTTCTACCCCTCTCCTCTCCCTCCACTTCCTTCTCCTCCCTGCCTTCTACTTCTTCTCATTATGGTTATTATTATTCACTTAAATACCATATGTCCTCACCTAATGTGGTACAGATCCTCTCATTCTCTCTTCTTAGAATAAGACCCCCAGTAACAGACAAGCCCCAGGCTAACATTTGATCCCTTTTTGGGAAAAACAAAGGACTAGGAATCAGGAGACTAGGCTTATATTCTGACCATAATTCATGATGTGACTTCCCTTTGCCACACGCTATGTCAGCTAAATGTGAATAATAATATTCCCATCTTTCTGGGCTATTGTAAGGGTAAAATAAAAACATAGTTCTGAAATGTTTACAGTTTGAAAGTGCTGTATAAAAGTAAGAGGTTTCTACTGTTTGTTTCTATATAAACTTTTATCTTCTTTAGGCTCATCCAACTTTAGTTTGCCTAGCCAAGATACTGCATCCAGAAACCAGCTCTACTGTTTGCTTATATATTTATGTATTTTTCTTCTTTTTGCTTCTCACTAGCTCTTCTTCTAGACAAGCCATGACTTAGGCTTCTCACTGCTTCCAATTACCTAAAAAAAATCCTTCTACTTTTCACCTAGCATGATAGCTGAAGCATTGATCTGTCAGCTAGATTACTAGATCAGCCCTCAAGAGGAAAACCTTTACACACAGCTCACTGTCTAAATGCAATGTGGTGCCATGCACAGTCATCTTGGGTGGAAAGGGCCCTAAGGCTCCCCAGTGAACTCCTCAGTGCCCACACCCCTGAACCAGGTGTTAGGTGTTCCTTGCGTCTTCAGAGGACTAACCTCACAGACCTTGAATGCTCTGGACTATCTCAATGGCTCCAGTCCTGAATCCCATACTGTAATAATTTCTTGACCACCATTTGGCCCAAACTTGAGCCAGAGCTCTGCATAAGCTAAGCACTCAACATTTCTCTCCTCCATGTGGAATATGCGTGGCAGATAATGGTAAGAGTGGCAGGGTAGGGAGAGGAAGGGAAGAAGCGGTGAGGTTGGAGAAGTTACTGGTGTTCTATGTTGATACCAATCTATAAGAACACTCTGCTAAGAGTTTACTTGAATTCTTACCAAGTAGGCAGCTTATTCCCCTTTTCAAGTTGCTAATTTGGTGTGGATTGGGTAAGTAGGAAGTTAAGGGGTATTTCCTCTTCTCTACTCAGCCTTAAAATGAAAACAGATGAGAGAGGGCAATGCCCCTGCCTATTTACCAGGCAGCTGCTACCAAAACAAAATATACTCCCTCTCCTCCCCTCCAAACTAAACAGCAGTTTGTCAGATGGATGAATAAGAAGAAAAGTGACAATTTTCCTTTATGTTAATAAATTGCCTTGGCCTAAAAAAACATTAATCAATTTCTTTCCAAAGCATACATGCTTCCCTAGACTCTGCTATTTGCCTGGCCTTGAAAAGAAAGTCACTTCCAATTCCCTTTAAATTGTCAAGACCAGTGGGGACTGTTGCAGCCAGGGGGTAGGGAGCTCCCTAAGCTCTAATGATTATAATGGAACCCTGTGGTGTTTCCATAGAAACATAAAGAGTGTGTTCTTCCCTGACTGTATACAGAGGGGAGGAGTGAAGTATGATGTTACTGACAAGGTGTACAATTACTGAAGAGCTAAAGGTGTGAGTGAGGAAGTAAGGTATTCAGTCCCTAAGGTAGGAAGACCAAAGAACTTATTGAGGAGTGGAGTGGGCAGAGACCATATCCTGCATGAGGACATTTCATCGGTTATTTTGTTCCATCTACACAACTGCTCCGTGAGGTAGCTTTATAATCTCCTCTTTCAAATTGAGTCTCAGAAAGAGTAGTAACTTGCCCAAGGTCACCCAGCCAGTAAGTGGTATAGCCTCAGTTCAAATCCAGGAGTGTTCTACTTGAGAGCCCCTGTTCTCTTCTCGATATTGTACTGAAGTTTAAATTGTGATGAAGAGACAGAGTTTACATTGTCTCCTGGCTCTTCTTTCCCCAGGCATGCCAGTTCTATATACATTCTGGAGTCACCCAGAGCATTATGTTTTCTAATTGGTATTAGGACACTACTGTGAGTGTTGGCAAACTCAGGTGGTTTTGTTGTTTTCATTTGTTTGTTTGAATTATGAAGTCAGAGAAATGTTACATATGAGGAGAGGAAGGAGGCCAGTTTATGTGTATTTTTTCACATCATTTGGTAGAGATATATGGATGAACAGTTGGAAAGTAGGGAGATAAATGCAAACCATATTTGTAAAGCAACTATTAGTTTAACCATCTACCTCACATACTGGGATGTAAGATCCACTAGAGCAGTAACCACATCTGTCTTTCTTACTATTTCCCCTGCAACTGAGCACAGTGTCAGGCCCAGAGCAGGATAAGCTGGCTAGCCAGCTGGTTGGCTGGTTGGCTGGCTGGATGGTAGGTAGGATGGATGGATGGGAATGGATGGATAGACACATGGATGATTGGTTGGATAAATGGATGGTTGACTGGCTGGCTGGCTAGCTGACCAGATAGATGGATGGAATATCCTATACCAGAAAGCACAAGAAATTCCTGGAATGAGCAGGGGGCACCCACTTTTTTGGGCTCTATCTCCTGCTCTAAGATTAAGGTCATTTTTGTGCCTTGGAGGGAAGGATAGGAATATTTCAGGAGGTAGGAGAACTGTGAATGTGGATGTTCCTTACCTGTGAACTAGTGCTAGAGGGGGTAAGAATCGGAGTTTGCAACTTAATTTTAAATGCTTTCCTTGAAGCAGTGCAGAGGTTGCTGAACAACTCTTCCCCAGCCTCCAAATCCATCTCTTTAAGTTTCCACAGGGGAGAGTGAGGTGCAGGTAATATAGACAAAAATTCACCCCAGGCCCAGAGACAAAGAGGAGTACAATGCTGATACTGCATCCTGGAAGCAAAGCCTCACTGTTTGAGTCTGTGGATGCCTCTGGTCACTGACCTAGCAAATCCTGAGCTTTGACTAAAATGCCCCTAATAGCTCTTGATGTTGGCTACCATTTACTGAGGACACAGAGCCACTGGACTACCAGTACCAGGAGTCCAGAAATAATGTTTGTCTACCATCCCTTCCCTAACACCTAGAACAGGGCCTGGCACATGGGTGATACTCAATAACCATTTGTTGAATGACTGGCTGAAAACTTGATGCCTTGCTCTGAACTGAGTTTTGTATATGCATTATATCCTTTGAACTTCACTGAAATCCTATCAGTAGCTACCATGTTCATTTTGCAGATGAGGACACTACTGCTTAAAAATAAGAAATGACTTCTGCAAGATCTCACAGCTAATCAGTTGTGGAGCTTTCCTTTGAAAAACACAGCCATGATGTAGGTCACCCAGCCAGGAGTATATTCTATAGAAGAGACCAGGGAGGAATGGAAAAAGAAAGGATGACACCAAGGAGAAGAAAATCTGGGTGAATCTTATCAAAACTACAGAAACAAAATAATCAGAAACACCTTCGCAATACTCCCTGAGCACTGACACCCCATCCGTCTGGCTACGAAACATGCCATCTGGCTCTTTTGACTCTTTAGCTTCTTCCATCTCAGAATGCCCACTTGGGGACTTCATTAGTAATGCATGACAATCATGATTTGTCTTTCCAATAGCACTTACTCTGATCCTGGGTCTCTAAGAGGTGATATGGGGATAGTAGGCTAGGACAAGTATCCCTTTAATGACGCTCTTTTTCATCCCTTGCTAGTAGAAAGGCTTTGGACAGTCGTGTCACATCACAAACCAATGTGGGTTCTTTCATCTTTTATATAAAATATTCCATTTCTCTTCATGCTAAGCAAGGAGAATGCACTGTTTCCATGACTCTGCATTCCCTCCACTTTCCACACTCCTACACTGTTACTCATCTTGGGCCATCTGAGGCCTCTACAATGAAACCAGGTAAAAACACAGCTCAGAGCTTAAGAGCCTTCTTATAAGCATCTCGACACTGGAAACTCCTCCATAAGTAAATCTCTGAGGGAGGAAAGTGGACAATTAAGGGCGGAGGGAGTGCATGCACAGCCTTCAGGGACATCTACAGGATTCATCCTTTCTGGTCTACCTTTCTAGCTTCTGGGAAAACTGAGCCTGAGTTTTGAGTCAAGCTGACAAACCCTAACACACCTGCAGGCCTGATTCTCAAGCCATCAAGGGCAAAGGAGGTGTGAGTACCCACTATGAACAAGCCAGAGCTTTTGTACTCCCAGGCCTCTGACTCTTTCAGCCTCTGGGAACCCTGGTCCCTAAATGCATCATGTTGAGCTCACAGACCTGTGTACAGATAATATAATGGAGTCTGTGCATTAACAACTCCAAAACACAAATAAAATAGCAAAGAAAAAAATGAAGATTAGGAAATGCCCAATAAAGGAAATCATTTAAATATGTTTACACTGAGGAATACTACATGGTGAGTAGATGGAAAGCTCTCCAAGACACATTGTTAAGTTGAGAAGCAAGGCAAAGAGCAAGACATAATGTATTAGTGGTAACAGTGATAATGATGATGATAATAACAGTAACAGAAGTACCAAATATGGAAGCCTTACTACATGCCAGATACCACTCTAAATACTTCCTTTGTATTCTCTCACTTGGTTAATATGCATATTCCCAAGAAAGCCTTTGAGATAGTTGCTATTATTGTGTCCATTTTATTGATGAGGAAACGGAGTCAGTTCTTTTGTATATTCTCTTGTATTATTGAAATCTTTTATAGTGAGGAGTTTTCATGCAAAATGTGTAAAAAGAGTTAGCAATTAGGAGCATTAAATAAATATGAGAAAGAGATTGTAGCAATATTTACTGAACACTACTATAAGACTGCTATATTACATGTCTCATTTAGACTTAAGAACATCCCCAAAAGGAAAGCATTACAGGTTCCAGTTCAACCAATGAGGAGCTAGAGTCGAGAGGGGTGGCACAATTTTTCCAAGATCAGCAGATATCTAAACATCTGGGATGTGATCTCAAAGCCTATGCTCTTCCATGTCAGTTAGATACTTGGTGATGCTAAATCAATATGTATTGATTTGAATTTACTTTCCTTCCTTCTCCTCTGTGTTTTTCAGTGTAGAATATGATTTTCGACAGCAGGAAGGCAGGTTCCACGAAGTTCTACAGAGTCTGGAGGAAGCGGAACAAGTTGAGGAGGCATCTCCCCCGCCAAAGTCCCCGGCAGAGCCTCCAGTCCCTGAGAAACAGGACTTAAGGAGGAAAACCAAGAAAGTGAAGAAGAAATGCTTCTGGTGGATCTGAGCTTGTTGGGTCCATTCCTTTCGTCCTCTTCAAGTACCTCCCCAAGGTGGGGAAACCACTGCCCTCAGGCCTTCTCTACTTCTTAGCACAGGCCCCAGGTGGTGAGCCATTCCACTTGCAAAATGGGAAAGACTCGGGGCTGGTTTAGCTGCTGCTGGACACCTGACCACTAATCTCACCTGAATGAGTGACACTTGCTGAGGACTTCATGGATCCTAGAGTGATCACTTGCCTAGTTCCCTGTCACCCCTGACCAGTTCACATCCTTGTTTGAGAGCCTCAGTTCCTACCATGGGCAAAAATGCATCACATCTTCCAAGACCTCCATGATGCTAAATACTTCCTTCCCATACTGAGTTCATCATCTCAAAAGAAAAAACAAATGTTGTGCACAACAGGAAGATGGAAGAGTGTTATAAGCAGATATTCCAGGAAAAAAAAAACCTAGAAACATAAACTGGCAGTTTTCTAAGATACTGGCAAACATAAGCACAACAGAAGCAGGTAGGGCATAAAAATGCAAGATCACTTGGTGGGTTGGGTAATTTTCATTTTTAATTAGCCCCTAGATCCCAAATCAAGGATGTGTCATCTCATGCTATGCGAGCTTTACAGTCTTTGGCAGAGTGAGGTTGTGGTAGGATATAAGGAACTTGTTGGTACGGCTTTCCTGCAGTTATAGCTGCTGCAGGGCCTGCCTTAAACCATTGTGATTCTCAGCTTGGGGCCTGAGACCTGCTGGCAAATGGGTGGGACCTGGTTTGGGCTTGAACTTCAAGGTTCCACAGTTACTGTCCCTGCAATATTTAAGACCATGAGATCCAGCAGCCTGTCTGTCCATTTCACGTCACCAGTAACATAAGACTAAGATAAAAACACAACTCTGGTTCTTGTTCATTCATCCCAGCAAGAGCCTTGTAGATAGGTTCCAAAGTATATTAATCTACACAATTTCCCTTTGTGATCACCAGGTGATGGTCACCTGATTGAAGAAGCAGCAAGACTAGGGATGAGGATATATTTTTTCCATTTTAGGATTAAAGACCTTTCCTTCCCAAAGTCTGAATTCTTTTGAAGTCTGACTCATTCTTTTGGCAAGACCCTCATACATGTGGGTCCAGTCAAACTTGCATGGCTGAACAAACTACTAAAATAATATAATTAATTGCTACATACTCTTCGGGATAAGGGGTAGGTTGGAAAGGCTCGCATTCCTTTGCATTAAATTCTCTAGCAGCCTGTGGTTGCATTGATGTTGCTTAGAAAAGGGATCCTAAAGCTCAAGATGCATTCAATGAAGAAGGCATTTTATAATCCCCTTTGCTGAAGATCAGGTCTCTGAGTTAGAGTCTTTGCAGAGTGCACGTGGGATGTACGTATCCCACTGCAAATTGAGACTCACTGAACAAACCACTCCAACAGCTTCACCTTTCCCTGTCACCGTGCTGCAGTGCATGGAGCTATTTCAGTGAGAGTGAGAGGGAAATTTGGCAAAGAGTCTCGGATTGCACTATTTAAGTCTTGGAATGTCATTCAAGATGTTCTCATTCTGTTTCTAGTGTAATGTTTAAACCCACAAAATGAGACTGGAATACATAACACTAAGTTGGAATTAAGATAAATACACTTGTCATACTTAAGAAGTCACATTTCAATAAGATATGCTACCACTGGCTAAAAGCCACAGATCTTTCTGTATCCACACAATCAACTCTCAATTGGCCCCAACAGTGGAAAAGAACAGCACAGTGGATAATCCAATAAGACAAAATAACTTGGGATCTCTTATATAATTTTATCTCATAGTGGAGCTTCCATCTTAATTTGCTTTGCTTACACTAATTTTCAAATTAATTTATATTCTTGGGTAGAATGCTGGAATGAAAATAATCGTGTTCCCAGAATTAAGAGACCCAGACAATAGAACAGTCTATAACACTAACCTTTGACAAATTGCTTAAATTTTCAGGGCCTATTTGTCCACTCTTGAATGGAGATGTACACACTTACTCTACCAACTTTGTAAGGTCTGTGCACATTCCAACATCAAAATGAGCAGAACAACCCAGAGTTGAGTTGGATCATTTGCCAAAGTTACCCTGGAACGATGAAGAGGTGTCTGAGATAACACACACATAAGGATAATCCAACTCTTGCATAATGAATCTTACCTTGTCATACACTTATATTGAGTGAGGTGCCTGAGATAAAGCCTCAACTGAATTAAATGAAATTGGGGTTGAAAAATATTGACAGTCTGAGAAACAAAAACAAAAAGACAAATGAGGCTCTAATCATTCTATACCAAAGCACAACATAGCACTGTTCAGGCCACCAGCCTGAAACTGAAAAGGTCTCTTCTGAATATTGAACATTTAAAATAGTTGGGAGGGAAATGGATTCAGTAAACAACTTCCTGCTACACAAAACATGGTCATCTCCATGTTTCAAACACAGATACATATGCCAAACCTCTATACTCATCTATCTTGTGAAATCACTTCTTTGTAAAATATGATGTAACATCTACCATGCTATTCTACAGAAATGCTGTACTTGAGATTATATGGTTTTATGGAGAGATTTAATTTGGCAAAAATTACTTTTATAAAAATGAAGGGAAAAAGACTCATACCAACTTAAGTTGCATAAGTTTGTGTAGCTGCTTTCTCTCTGTAGTTAAAAAATTAGGTATTCACTATACTTGGAACTTCATGCCAGCTCATCTATAGAGCACCTTCTTAAAGACTATGTATCAACGTAAGGTTTTGTAAATTTCTAAACTGTTTTCAATGGGATATTATCTTTTGCAATAAACTTACATATTTTTCTTAGGTTTTAAGACTCCGTTACTAGCTTGGGTTGATTTGGATTATAAATTTAAACTTAAGAAGGATCCCTCAATGGTCCTAATGACAGGGATAGTTTTCATTATAATCACTTCTAATTGTGTTCCAGGAACACAGATAAACAACGAACACATTTACAATTTAGTGACCCTGTGATCACATGAAGCCCCACATGTCCTGAGAGTGAAGGAGGAAGTTTAAATCAATGGAATACTTTCTAACTTCATCTAGATGGATACACTTTCATAATTTTTTTAATCATTATTGTGTTCATATACCTGAACTATAATCTATTCCACCTAAAATGTTTTTTTCTATAATTTTATTCCTTAAAAAGCAACTTTATATTACCACCATAAGGAAACCAATATGATGTTCCAAAAATAGATGAAATCAAAATAACTTTATAAAATTCTTACTAAGATTTTTGAGTGCTAAAGCTGTTAAGCCTGAGACCAGCCCTCTTTGTTAAAAAGGGAGATTAGCAAATATTTAACACATGCTAAAGCCACTTTAACACCAAACACATGTTCTACTTGGCTAATCAGAATGTTTGAGAGAGAATTGAAAAGAAAACAACTTTCCCATCATGTGATTCTATTTTTTTTTTCCTGCATTGTCCATGAGCCATCTAAAGCCAGCTTGTTTCCCAATTTAAGGTGGGAGGACTCTTGGGCCTAAAATCAGAACTCTTGGGTTTGGTATTATTCTGCCACTTTCTTTTTGCTAGATGACTTCAGGAAAGTTGACCTTTGGAAGCCTCTGACTCCTTTTTTTTTTTTTTTTTAATATTTTTATTTATTTCTAGGGGGCGGGGAGAGAGAGAGAGAGAGACAGTGTGAGCAGGGGAGGGTCAGAGAGAGAGGGAGATACAGACTCTGAAATAGGCTCCAGGTTCTGAGCTGGCAGTCAGCACAAAGCCCGATGAGGGGCTCAAACCCATGACCGTGAGATCATGACCTAAGCGAAAGTCAGACGCTTAACCGACTAAGCCACCCAGGTGCCCCTGACTCCTTTTCTTATAATATGAACATAACCTTTGTCTTAAAAGGCTATCTGACAATAAAGTGAGTAAAAGCCCTGAGCACAATGTAGGGCACACAACATGTGCTCAACAATTGCATATTTGTTCATTTGCTGATTGAACTAAATTGGGAGAGAAGATGCAAGATGCCTTCATGGGGCTGCAGGAGGTTTTCAGAAACAAGCTTACGATTTTCTCAGTCAAAAAATGGTGTTGATATGGAGTAAACTCTTCTTGCTCTTATTAAGACCAGAAACCATGACAATGAATTGTTAAGTGACAAAGTCCTCAGTGATCCAGAAGAATATGAATGTATATTAAACACACCACAGCACTCTGAGAAACAAAAGATCCTTGTTGCATGGAATAAATATCCTTCAGGTGAAAGACACTGTAAGAGCTAGGTCCCTGCCATTTTCAGCACGAGGCAGTCAACTAAGGCTCAATGAGTCGTCTAAGGGCTCACAGCAATCACTTGGGGAAGTCATGCTGGAGTGTGACTTCCCTAAGTGGTGGGTGGGATATGTGAAGGTCGATGGGTGTAGTTCCCGGAACCACTGACACTAAACTTGAGACCCATTCTGACTGGCAGTTCAACCTCCTCATCAGCTGAGCAGAGGTCTCAATATGGTCTTTGCTTGAAAAGGCTTTCATTTCAAGCTGCTCAAGGCAACTTGCTATATGCTAAAAACATATTTCTTTTTTTCCTTAAGTCCCAAGAAACATAGGTGTCTTTGATCATTATGCTCATAAAGCATGGCTTGCAATGAAAAGATCTGCAGGAGAAACCCATACCCAACCAGCACTGTTTGTGTTTAGTGTATACCATGTTTGACAAGCTTAACACTCAAAAGCCTTTTTGAGTTTCATCTCAACTTCATCCCCATCTTTTAACCAACTTACAGCTTGAATTCCAATGGGTCAGGTCTATCACCCCTACTCCTGAGGCTTCCCAAATATATGATTTCAGCCTGCCTCCTTTAGGACCCTCAGTCCATGAAGAGCAAACCTAGAGTTTGGTTTTCTCACTGCCAGACTAAGCCAGGTTCCAAGATGAGCATGCCTCCCCTCCACTGCTGGCATCCTGTCCCAACCCCCTTCTCTCAGATGGCCTCCACCAATGTCAACCAACATATATTCCCTTTCCCTTTCAGCACATTCGCCACATCGCAGCAAAGACAATTACTGACAAATTTAGATCTGACCCATGTCACACTCTGGCTTCCTGATGAATTTAGAAAGTAAGACCAGGCCCGTCACTCAGAAGGGCCTACCTGCCTCTCCTATGTAAGGTTCCATCTCAGGAACTTTCCCTGTCTGCTCTACCGGCTTCCTTGGACCCATCATGCTAATGCATCCTTAAGGGTCTGTGTAAGCTTTTCCTTCTGTCTGGAATAATCCACTTCATGCCATCTTCCCCTGACCAGTTTCCAGCTCCTTTGGGGCTTCTCAGTGAAGGTTTTCTAAGACTACAACCACCATTGTCCTAGATCACATGAATTTCTCCTTTTGCATACTCACCTGGCACCAGAGACCCCTCCACCAAAATTCTTGATGCATTTGACCTTGTACATATATTTGATGACTGTATTTCTTTCTCATTAGCCTATAATCTTCTTAAGGTAGGAATCCTGCTTATTTTTGCTTACCTTTGTATCTCGAGCACTCAGCATAGTAGAATTCAAATATCTGATGCAGTGATAAATTAATGAATGAATTGGATCCAGGGGACAAACAGGAAAAAATGATCCCCAGGCTTTTTTTTTTCTTGTCTAGGCTCTATCTATCTCCCAGGAATGTCCATCCTTCTACTGATTAGCAAGTAATGTTCCCAGGGCTTGTAATTCTACTATAATCTACCTGGCACTCAGGACCCAGGAACATCAAGCCACTGTCATCCTATCCCTACTGCCAACCTCCTAACACCTTTATTCTGAATATTGACAGCCCAGTTTAACCTTGTTTCAGAACAAATTGCCATCATAATTAAGTCCCAATGCATTTTTCACATTTTACCAAGATACTGCCTTACTGTATGAAAGAGAAAATTAGTTTTGAAATTAAAGCACATTGTTAACTATTTTCTCTGTAATGTTTTCATTAAAATGCCAAAATTCATTACACGTGACTTAGTCCTTTGTATACAAAATGCAATTTAAAGGAGATAGGGTCTATCTAACTGAAGAAACATTTGGGGTAGAGCCATGGCTTAAACCACAACTAAAATGAAAAGACAATAAGCATCACACCAAAGGATTATTTGCTCCAAAGCAAAAAAAAATGTTTATTATCATGAATGGCTTTACAAATTCTTAGAATCCATAACTATATTATATTAAATTTCACTCAAATAAAACCAATATATTTTTTCTCCTGGAAAACCCTCAATATGTATTTTTTAAAAATCACCAGCTAAACATAGTGACCTCCCATTGGTGCTTGGGTTTGGTTTCCCAGGTAGCACATGTGGTGTTGTGATACCCTGGCTATGCTGACAGAAAAGCCTTCTTTCTCCTGAGCCAAATGGGCTGAGTCACTTCAATTGATGAAACTGAGAGTGGTTCACATAGCTCTTTCACCAAGCACCCCAAGCCTGACTGAATCCAATCTCACATGCAGAAACCATATGGGTGATGGAGGTCATGAGCTGTTGTCATTGCTTTTTGTTTGTTTGTTTCCAGATAGAACACAATATGCTGTCTATAGTTAGGGATCGAGGGGAACATATTCAAAGCCATGCAATGAACTCACCACTGACCTGAATAGATTTGCTGAACAGAGCCTTCCCTCTTCTCCACAACCATGCACCCACCAGCTCCACGGAAACTTCTCAGATCAACCCCAGGCCTAATCACTTTTTTCAAGTTATTGATTCCCTTCTCTGTGTTGGTCAAGAAAATCATAGATGCAGCTAGCCTCAAGTCTATGGCCCAGTGATGCGGAATGTGTTCTGACAATAAGCACACACCCTTTTCTGATTCATGCACCTGTATGTCACACCCTACCCCCCCTCCTTTTGACCCTCTTAATGTGATCTTCATTATTCTCTTGTGATGATTATTTGTCTTAAATGAAAACTGCTTCTATTCCTCCTTCACCCCTTCTTTCCCCACTATATGTTGTGTTCTAAGAGTAGGAACTGCTTTCCTCAGTTTGTAAAGTGAAAAGTCCAGGAGGTCCTTGTTTAATTGAAATGAATGACTTCACCATCATGAGCCCTTGTCTGTTCCATGTAGACCACTGCACTGGCCTTCAAGGGTTACTTTCTCTACTTTTACAGTTCCCTCACATCAATTCCCCTCCTGGTGCCTGGGGATTTCTCTCAGACACACATCTGGCCATTGCCTGGCTTCTACATCTCTAACAGCACCCTGCCAGCATCCTACAGCACAACATTCCTCCCACAGCAACACAATTCCTTACAATCTGACTCCAACCTAGTATGTTTTGCTTAACTTCCTATAACTCTACTTTCCCCTAACCCCCTCCTTGTCACCTCCTGAAAAAGTCAGAGGCTATTGTACATCAGTGACTTAACACATGCTGTTCCCTCTACCTGGGACATTGTTCCATCACCTATCTCCCATGGGAAATAATTTTCATTTGGGAGGAATAAATGAATATGAACCACTAATTATGATAATAAAGGCTCTAGTGTGTTGAAGTTAAAATGGGCTGTTACTAAATGCTTTGCTTACATTAACTGATTTATTTCAAGGTAGCTTACAATCACCCCATTTTCCAGAAGAATAACTGAGGCTTGGAGGGATGTAAGTAATATGTCCAAGTATACAAGTATGAGGTGGTGAAGGTTGAAGTGCCTTCAAGGTCTGCCAAACTTGGGAGCCTGGACTCTTACCTCCTATGCCAGACAGCAAGTAGCAATTTAAATGTCACCTCCTCTCTGTAACTTTTTCTGATCATCCCCCGCCCCTGCCATGGGATTAGTCACTCCATCCTCTCAGTACTCATGGCACTTTGAACAGGCTGCTGCTTATATTATCTTGACATTTCTTTCGTCAATCTCTCATGCACATCTCCACCAGGGAGCAAAGTCCTGGGGGACAGAAATTGTCATCTGAATCTCTATGGCCCTCTAGGGTGTTTATCACATTGCCTGAGATGCTGTAAGTGCTTCATATATGATTGTTCAATGAACTGGGAGAAAGTAGGAAAATGAAAATGTTAAGAGGTAAAAGAGCCCATGGTACAGAGACCAGAACAAGGCCAGGAGTAGTGACTTCTGTCCCTGACTTTCTGCACAATTTTGAACAAGTACTTTCACCTCCATCCCCCACATCTGTCTTTAAAATGAAGCCATCTGCCTTTCTAGCTTCACAGGCTGGTTAGAAGAAAAGTAAAATTATATACATGAAAATGCTTCAGTACGTTTGACTATCTCATTAATTCCTATTTTTAAAGAAATAGTGTTTGAGGGTTTTTTTTTCCTGATTATAAAAGGAAAGCAAAATCATTTTATAAAAAGTGAAGCTACAGAAATGTACAACTCATGTGTCACTTAAGCAGAAGATATCAGCATAATTTTAGCTTCAGAACAGGGTCTCCAAGCCTGACCTCAGGGAGATCCAGGGCTTCTGGTAAGGGGCCACATGTCTTCCCCTCTCTGGCTTTCAGAATCTCTGATGAGTTTCTTTTTATTGTTGGATCTTTTGACCCTTTCTCTAGATTTAACACAAAGAATTTCCTCATGTTATTAAAAAATCATCATCAATATTTAGTGACTGCACAAATGTATCATTGGATGAACATAGCATAAATCTAGAAAAAAAGGATTCTGACCTTCAAGGTCAGAATGGGTCATTTGATGGAATTGATTCCTTTGAGACCCTTTAGAAGGTCAGTGCCCCAGACAGAACAGCATGGAAGAACCCTTGTGGGGGAGCCTGCTGTATTCAAGGTTACACCAACAGGGCCTCTCAGGGAAGCTCCAGCTCCATAATAACATTCCCAGGGAAGGACCCTCTATGATGGGATTTCTCCTTCTAGTCTGGAACTCAAGCCTTTGTAGCAGACATATGGCATCTGGCCTGGTTTCATCTCAAGGGGGCTTTATTCACAGTCCAGTTGTAGCAATAGCTTAATAATACTTCCCCAATCCAGGAGAGATCCCAAGTCAGGGCTACAGAATATTTTGTCATCGGATACATAATATTTGCATCAAAGCAAGAGAAGAATCCAGGACTGAAGGTGAATAATAATGGCTCTTCTTTACCAAAGGCCTGCTAGGTGGGAAACCCCATGTGGTGGGCTTTATACATGCTTTTTAAATTAAATCCACACCATGGGATTGACAGGTAATAACTATTACTACCCCCATTTTATAGATAAGACAACTGAGAAACAGAGAGCTATGAAGTGAAAAGACTTCTTACCTGTGAAATAAGGCCTTCTCACTCCTTAAGAAAAGGATGACCAGTTTCCAACTAGTAAAATCCTTTCAAACTCCTTTCAAACTTGAGCCCCAACTCCACAGGCCTTGGAAAGCAATGTTCGTTGTGAGAGCACTCTCAGTCAATGCCCAAATGGCACACATTCTAAAGTTTCTACGGTTTCCAAAGTTCTCCAAAAACTAGAAAAGGCTGGCCTCTCCTCCAGTGCCAGGAAATAAGACAGGAGATAGAGTGAAGTCTTACCTTCAAGAACACACTTAAAATTACTTGTTCAAAATCAGATCTGTCTGGCTCCACTTACAGAAAGCTGAAAGGCACTGAGATATTTGGATATAATTTCATTAGGATGATGATGTACCAGGCATGCATTTCCTAGTACTCCTTATACAATTCCTAAACTCAGTCTCTGTCTCTCCCTCTCTGGATGCTGACAACACTGTTTCCTACACTGCTAGCCACTGCCCTAGCACGGCACCAGTTTCTGCAGGGCCTGAGCTCACCTCCCCTGTAGAACCACAAGTTGTGTGTCACTGAGCCACAACTGTCATGGCGGCGGCAGCACCAGGCGCGTGCTTACTATCTCGGAGCATTCTGTCTTCATAACAGAGGTCTGCTCAACTGGGCAGACCAGGGCAGATGCAGCAGCAGTTTTAATGAATTTAGGAACCTCATATTTCCCCTTCGTTTTCATCTCTGTGGCTCATCATGGAATAGAAAGAAGGTTGGGAGAATGAAACCAGCTCTTTCATATGCCCCAGTTCTGAAACTTAGTCTGAAAGAATTCTACCACACAGGGCTCATAAAGTATTTGGGAATTTTATATAGAAAAGACCCTCATGGGAAAGCTTGACATGAAACAAATCTTCTCTCATCTTATTTTTAAAATCAGAATTATTTTAAAGCTAGACATTAATTTGTACTTTCTATTAATTGTTCTTTCCATTCATTCACTCCCATAGTTTGGACAAATGCCAGTCACCTGCCAAGCCCTAGGCCTATGAACAGGATCCTCAAAGATAATAGGATACAGTCCCTTTCCTCAAGAATCATAGTCTACTGTGGAACAGAGATAGGTGAAGAGAAAATTCCATTATGATATAGTAATGCTAAAATTTACAAATGGACAAAGAACAATGAGGCCACTGAACAAAGATGATCTTGAGGAATGAGAGAAGGTTTCACAGACCAGTAGTTGGAGATAAGGCAAAGAAATGCTGTTCCCTCTTACAACTCCCTAACGCTTCCTCTCCACCTATTCAAAATTTTCATGTCACTCAAGAACTAGACCCAATTATATGAAGTCTACCTTGATAACTGACTTCTGTGTATATATGCTATGGGTTCCTTGGAAGTTGAGCTACTAAGTCATTTTTTTTGTATATATACTTTAGGCCTTGTACTCTTTGATATGCAATTACCAAAATCCTTTTTAAAGTAAAACTTCCCAGGGTTCCTGTGTGGCTCAGTTGGTTAAGCATCTGACTCTTGATTTTAACTCAGGACATGATCTCATGGTCATGAGAGTAAGCCCCATGTCAAGCTCTGCTCTGGGCATTGAGCCTACTTAAGATTCCTCTCTTCCTCTCTTTCTGCCACACCTCTGCACTCTCTCTCTGTCTCTGTCTTTCTCTCAATAAAATGAAATGAAATGAAATAAAATAAAATAAAATAGTAAAACTTCCCCGCCCACAGGACATAAGCACCCTCCACAAGACCATGTCAAGCAGAAACCAAGCTACCCCAAGCTAATGATGCCACCTCTTGGTACCAACTGGAATTTCAGGACTCTTGTATAATGTTAATTCTCTTTCTTAACATGATCTCCCCTTAACATATACACAGACACAGACACATACACACATTTACTCTCTTAAATTTTTCAAGTTTTATCTCAGAAAAACAATGTACCAGACATGTACAGTGAAATGCTTAAGATGGTGGCTTCAAACTTTGTAGACCTGGATTTGGATTCCATCTTCCTCCTTCCCATGCATGTGATAATGGACAAGGGGCTCAAACCCTCTGATCACGGTTTCCTTTTTGAGAGCAGATAATAATTTTTTGTCAACCTCACAGATTAAATGTGATAATGTGCTCAAACTGCCATCTCTGCCACACAGCAACCACTCTGAAATGTTAACTGTGACTATCACCAACATATGTATCCTCTGAAGAGAATGAATGCAACCTTCCCCAATTCTTTCCATTTGGTTCAGTTATTCAATAACAATTCTCTCTCCTCCCTTACTCTCCTAGTCTAATCATGCCCTAAGGGTGATAATAGTAACACTTGCATAAGGGTAATGCAAGTAACACTTGCATGTTAAGGAAAAGAATCATGGTTTGTATGTAAATAAAGTAAATAGAAGAAATCTTCCATTCCTTCAGCACTGTTCATTCAGGTCATCCTATATGCCAGGAACATTGTGTTTCCTATAGATGCAGAAGTGATGAAGACATTGTTCTGTAGGGCTAGGAAGAATGTTCTCATGACAGTATGATGAGGACATGAGACAGACTCATGTTGAAGAGAGCAGAGGGGTCCCGACTTGCATGAGTGGAATGTGGGTCAAGATGTGCTTCCCAGGGCAATATATGAAAGAGAAATAGGAGTTTGCAAGGAGGAAGGTTTTGCAAAGAAAGGTAAGAGGAGTATATTCTAGACAGGAGGAATGGCATGCAGGAGGACACAAAGAAGAAAAGGAACATTCTGGGGGCACCTGGGTAGCTCAGTCGGTTAAGTGTCTGACTTTGGTTCAAGTCATGATCTCACAGTTTGTAGGCTCGAGCCCTGCATCGGGCTCTGTGCTGACAGCCAGCTCAGAGCCTGGAGACTGCTTCAGATTCTGTATCTCCCCCTCTTTCTGACCCTCCCCTGCTCACGCTGTCTCTCTCTCTCTCTCTCACAGAAATAAATAAAACATTTTTTTTTTTAATTTAAAGAAAAGGAACATTCCGTAACTAGCAGAGCAGTTCCATCAATTTGGCAGAAGAGTGGGAGGTAAAGAGCATGGGGGAAAGAGGCAGTCCTGTACTGGGCACACTGAAGGTCATGGTGAGCAGCTGGGCCTTTTATCTTCAGCCATGGTGAGGCCATTGATGCTTGCTCCCCAGGAAAGTTCTACTTTATAAGACCACATGAGCTGCAGTGTGAATAATTCAAAAGGGACAAGAGAGGAGGCAATGAGTCTTAGAGCAGCTGCAGCAGTGGCAGCGGTGAGACAGTCATGGCCAGACCCCACTTCACAGCATTGGTGGTAGAGGGAAGCTCTGGATTGGAGAGGCCTTTAGACCTAGAAACTGGTGGTCTGCTCAAGAGAGTGGAGACAAGCTGTATGTGGAAGGGGAAGGAAACTTGAGATAATTTCACACCTCTATTCTAGCGTTGTCTTCTGCAAAACCTGCTAGTTTGTAAGTCCCAACACTTGAGGCCCTTGTTCTGATTTTATAGGTTCCCATAATTGAGGAGATTGATCCTAAAGATATCACTGTCATTACAAAGCCACCAGAAATCCAGGGCTATTTCACAGCTTTCTGAAAGTTGCCACATAGGTCATTTCACCAGACTGCATGGTCTAGGCAGAGCAGTATCCATAGCTCAGAGGTGCTCATTTTAAATATTTAAAATATTCGATGCCTACAGAACAATTTAAGGTCTTAGTACTATAGGAATACAAAATATGCTATTTAAGAGGAGGAACTCTATAAACGCTTTGCCTGGGTTCAAGTCCCAGTTCTTCCACCAACAAGTTGTGTGATTATAGGTAAGTTATATATCTGTGCCTCAGTAACCTCAGATATAAAATATGAGTGTCTGAGGCAGGTGGAGAGGTAAGACACGTAAGGTGCTTAGCTCTCTGCTGGAAAACAGACTATCTGCTCAACAGGTAATAGCTTTATTATAAGTATTGTTTGTTAAAAAAAAAAGTGCTGGGTTGCTGAGTGAAGGTCAAGAGTCAACCAACCACTTCTGGCTTGGAACCTCACATCCTCCTGTGCTACATGGCCCTCATGTCTGCTCTCTATGGGACAAGTTTGGGTGGAAGTGGCACCGGCTTGCTGTGGCCCCTGCACCAGCATCAAGTCTGTGGGCTCACAGTGTATCAGAGTGGTCACGTAGGGGGGCCATTTGTCATTTGGAAAGTGAAGAGCTTTAAAAGCCTGGCTCTCTGATGACTCAGGTGTTTTCGGGAGCCTTCAGTGCTATTGTGAGGTGAAGCAGTGGAGGATGGGGTGATTACCACTTTTTTTTCCTTCCTTTGTGAACAAACTGCTCTGAGTTTCCGGAGCTGGCATGATGCCAGCTGCATTTACCTTTATTTAATCACTCAATAGATTCCTCTATGAAAAACGGGGTAATTAGGCCCAAAATATATCACCCAGAGGCTTATTTTAATTACCCGAAATAAAAGCTAGATCCCAATTTCAACAAAACTACCAGATTGTTTCCCTTCCGAGAATTTCTAGCAATGTGTAAATTCCCTTGTTGATTCTTCCTATGAGACTGTCCATCCCCAGGACTAAGGAGGTCACACACAGGAGACAGTCTTCTGTAGACCAGTCAGCAGAAGGATGCACCAGTCAGGGAAGGTTCTCTAAGACAGCCCTCTCACTCACACAAAAAGTTGGAAGTTTTCCTCTCACTGCACTAAGGCCTATGGGATAGCACAACAGACACACATTCTGATGTTGGACATTCCCAGTTCACGTTCCACCTTGCTACTAGCCGTGTAACTTTGGCCATGATGCTTTCATTCTCTGGTGCTCAGTCAGTTTATCCTCCCAAACAATGGGAGATGCTGACAATTACCCATGAGGAATCAAAGACATGTTCCATCATATCTGATTTCCAGTCAAAAAAAGTTTTTTTAACATCTCTGAAGGTTACAATCAATGCAAAAATGAGCCACTGTGTCACAGTTTAATTGGTTGCATGATCTCTTTCATATGGGCACATAAAATCATGGTGATTCTTACATTTGATAAAATATGACATGTAGCACATAGAAACCCTTCCTTGGTAAAGTGTTAAGTTCTCAGGTTATTTTTTTCCATTACTCTTCTTCTCTTATACCACAGCCTTCTTAACCAAAAATATACAGAAAAGAATATTGGTTGTACAAGAGCTTTTGGACTGGGCTGAAAAAACACCAAACATTTTAGTCAATACATAGTATTTGCAAGTATCCTGCATACATCACTATTCTAGAATCTTATGCTTATGACAGACATCACTAATCAATTCAGCACTTCTTCCCCTGAGCACAAATGTAGCCTCTGACTCTTTCTCAGCACAGTACTACAGACAACCATTATCAACCCACCCGAGTTGGCATATAAAGCAAAATCTATTTTACGTCCCTGACTCAGGATCTTGGGAGATGGAAAAAAGAATAAGCATTGGCCAAATCAGGAAACTTAGATATATGAGAAAGATCTAAAAAATGATAGAGCTCATTGTACAAAAGAAACCAAGGTCTAGAGGGGTGACATTGGCACAAAGTCAAAGAGCCAATTCTCCAGAACAAGTATGGACAATTTCCCCCGTTCACTCTTTTTTTGAATTTTTAATGTTTATTCGTTTTTGAGAGAGAGAGAGAGAGAGTGCAAGTGGGGGAGAAGCAGAGAGGGAGACACAGAATCTGAAACAGGCTCCAGGCTCTGAGCTGTCAGCACAGAGCCCGATGCGGGGCTTGAACCCACAAATGGCGAGATCATGACCTGAGCCAAAGTTGGACGCTCATTTGACTGAGCCACACAGGTGCTCCTCTCCTATTCACTTTCAAAGACAGAGAACTAACTGGTGGTTACCAGGGGGGAGGTAGGGAGGAGGATGGGTGAAATAGATAAAGAGGAGTACACTTATCTGGATGAGCACTGAGAATGTGTGGAATTGCTGAATCACTATATTGTACACCTGAAATTAATGCAACACTGTATTTAATCACAGTGGAATAAAAAAAAATATTCTGTTCTCTCATATCCAAAATGTCCTTTTTACCAAACCATGCTGCCTTTCTCAGGATCAAAGTCAAACTCCTTGGTCACTTAAGTAAACAAATGTATATCTGATTGATTAGACTCTTGGCAAAGAGAAGGGAGGAAGCAATCATGTAAAAGTTTTTTTGCTTTTTCGTTTTTGAAAAATTTCCTTTTGCTCATTTGTCACCATCAACACTTCATTGTTTAGGCAAGCAATTTACAGAAAAAATCAGGAATGGTTCTTGCCAGCAAATGATAATTACAATGTGCTGTGCATAAGAAGCGATCCATCCTAGCCCTATGGTTCCTGTAAATTTAGTAGCTAACACCTTTTATCACAATGTTCCTCCTCCTACAAATTAAAAAAAAAAAGTCACTATTCAATCCTACATAATGACATGCCAGCAACCAGCCACCCCATATCCAATCAAGGCCTTCTCAGGATTTCAGAAGTGCTCGGCATGTCTTGTGTTTGCCGTAAATATTGATTGTTTAATATTCCCAGGCAATGGAAACTAACCAGTAAAAATTATATCTGGAAAATTGAAAGTGATGGTTGGAATGGGGCTCTCTCTTTCTTGTCAAATTTCAATTTGAAATTAAATTGAGGCCTTCAGCATTAAGACAGGGACTCCTGACCTCTGAGTAATTACTTTCCAACGTCATTTTCTTTAATTCGGAGGAGATATTTCTACTCTAAAAGTGCTGGAAAGGACCATTTTATGAAAATGGAGCTACATCTTAAGAAAAACTTGTTTATTCAGGTGCATTCCTGCTCCTAGTGAGGTGTGCTTTCTACACACCTCCAGTTCTCCCCACTCAGCACCGCTGTTGTAATTACACCAACAAACTTGAGAGTCCTTAAGACTAATGCCACAGCATGCGACTTAGAACCTCTGCAAGGCTCCTGGAATCAGCCCAGGAGATGGGAAAGTATGAACAGGCAATTCCTTATACTTCTCTCACATTCCTGGAGATATGGGTTCCTGATACTTACAGGAAACATTCTTTGCAGAAGGAAAAACATTCCAAAACTGAGAGAAAGACATATACAAATCAATTCTAGGGATTATGTCACTCATTCATTTTCTTAACAAACATTTATTGAGTGCCCACTGTATACCAGGGGCGCTGCTGAGGGTAAAAGAGTGAGTAAAACATGGTCCCTCCCCTCAAGGGCATCCACAGAATGTAGGTAGACTGGAGCAGAGAGACAAAAAGAACACCTTAGTTCTCAAAGGAACTAAGTCCAATGAGTCCAATGACTGAGGTGTACAGGGGGCTCTGAGGACAAACAGGGGAGCCAGGTGGGGAGGGACTGAAGCCAGATGTGCAGAAAACAGCAGAATTTACTGAAAGGCTAAAAGGACAAGCAGGTGAGACAGAGGGAGGAGTCAAGGGCAACTACTACAGTTCTAGGAGGTCAGTACTGTAAACTGGGATCCTAAATGAAGGGAGAGTGTGGAGGAGAATCGGTGGGGGGTGGAGGTGGGGGTGTGGGCAGAGTATGATGAGAAATTGTGTTTGGGACACAGAGAGAAACATCCCATCAAAAGAGGTCATGGTTTTCTTGAGGGCATAGACCATGCCTGACTCATTACTGAGTCTTTGTGCTGAGTATATAAGAGGTTCTCATAAAATAGTGAATGCATGCATAAACAAATATTATGTAAAAGAAGCACATCTGCAAATGCTTTTCTTTATTCTATGGATTAGATTTATTTTTTAAATGTGATTTATTGTCAAATTGGTTTCCGGGGCAAATGCTTTTCATGTGTTATTTCATTTAATTTCCATAGGAACTCTATGAGGAAGGTCAGTTATTATTCATTTTATAAATAGGCCTATGCCTTAAAAGTTATGTGGTATAAGAGAAAGGAGCTATGTATGGCAAGTTCACAGATAAAAACATATAGGAGAGAGAGAGAGAAGACATGGAAAGATGTTCAACATCATTAGTCATCAGGGAAATGCAAGTTAAAACCACAATGAGACCCCACTAGAATTGTTATAAATCCACTAGAGTTGTTAAAATCCAGAAGACTGATGATATTAAGTGTTGGGGAGGATGTAGATAAACTAAAACCCTCATATTGCTTATGGGAATATAAAATGGCCACTATGGAAAGCAGTTTGGTAACTTCTTATAAAGTTAGATAATAATTCCCATATGTCCTAGCAATTCCACTTCTAGATTTCTACACAAGAGAAATTAAAATATGTTCATTCAAAAGTTTTTATATGAATATTCATAGCAACATTATTTATAATAGCAAAAACTTGGAAACAGTTCAAATATCCATCCACTAGAGAATCAATAAACAAAATGCTGTATATTCGTACAATATAATACTATTCAGCAATAGAAAGGACTTAAGTACTGATACATCCTAAAATATAAACTTCAAAAACAACATGCTGAGAAAAGAAGCCAGATGTAAAAGACCTCAAACTGTATGATTTCACTTACACAAAATGTGGGAAAAAAGCAAATCTATAGAGACAGAGAATAGAATAGTGGTTGCTTAGGGATGGGGTAGAGGGTAGAGGGGTAAGGGTACCATTCAGAGGCATGGAACTTTCAGGAATGAAGTGTTATAAACTGACTTATGGTCATGGCTACACAACTACACATTTACTAAAACTCATCAAACTGAAATACTTACAATGGTTAAAGTTTAAAGTATGTTAAGTTTCACCCCAATGAAAGTGAAAGAAAGAAAGAAAAGAAAGGAGAGGAGAGGAGGAGAGGAGAGGGGAGGGGAGGGGAGGGGGGGGAAGGGGAGGGGAGGGAAGGGAAGGGAAGGGAAGGGAAGGGAAGGGGGGAGGGAGTGTGATATTAAAAGGGGCAGGGAGGTCTCAACCAGGTTGGTGAGATTCAGGCAGGTTCCTAAGGGGTGCATTTGTGCTGGACCTTGAAGAGGAGGTATTACTCCAATAGACTGAGATAGCACACTAAGGGATTCCAGACAAAGAAAGCAGCAGTGCTTTCTTTGTGAGAAAGTGCCAGGCATGGTTGGGCAATATCCAAACATCCATTTTGGCTGAAAAGCCAGGTGGAGAAAAGTAGATGAAAAAGCTTAGAAATGTGGTGGTAGCCAGATCACAGACACTGAGAATGGTTAGGCTAATACATTTAAGAGTTAACTGGGCAGACAGTGGGAACCTACAGAACATTCTGGAGTAGGGGAGTGTCCTGGCAAAGATTGATAGGGCAGCAGTGAGGAATGCATATTGGAAGGGCTAGTAACCAGAGTACAGCATCAAATGAAAAGCTCAGGAACTGGGTATAGTGAACGAAAGCCAAACTATGCTCACAAGCAAGGGACAGAGAGATGCATTGTATCAGACAGAAAGGAAAATAATAACAGACACCGGTTATTTGGCGCTTCCTATGATCCAGACACTGCTGTAAAGAATAGCTATCCTCAAGGAGAGACAGAGAGTTAAGACCTGCTATAAACGGAATGAGCCAAATGGATGGATGGGCACCTTTAGGTCTAGCTCCAAAGAAAAGGAATAAAGATTAGAGAGGTCATAAAATGCTTATCTAAGGCATGTTATGGAAACCACAGACATGGAAGCTTGTAACTAAATAAGATATGGTGATACTTCTAAGGTGGAAGGATGATGAGACAAATGACAGAGACCAATTTACATGGCTCTCTGTCCCAGGAAGGCAGGAGCCACTGACCCTGTGAGCACTCTTTGTGGATGACACCACTCCTTTAAATGCACATAGTGTATGGTAAGTAAACATGCACTGACATGACTAAACAGAACCAAATGGGTCTAAAGAAAATGATTATCCTCCATTGCTTCTAGGGATCAAATTCTTGCTTGTCCAGCTTCTGTTAAATAACACTCAGCACCTTATGCTCTGTATACATGAAGCAAGACTAGAGGATATTGACAATGAACATCCCAAACCTAGCTGAGATCCCAAACTGGCTTCCTAAAAGCTCAATACAGCTGTTTGGGGCTCAGAGAAAGTTTATAAATATAGTTTCTTATTAGCTGCCAACACTTAAATACCACATTTTCAGCTTCTCTTGAGAAGCTGGGAATTTTGGCAACTGTATGGCCCAATTCCATATGGTGTCAATCAATCACAGCTGGGTAGCACTTGTCCTCATTAAACATTAGAGTCCCTGCCTGGTACACTTCATTTATTCATTCACTCATTCATTCAACAAATACTTATCAAGTACCTACTATATGCAGGGCACTGCTATAGGATCCAGAGGTACAAATGAACAAAACAGGTAAAATCTACATTCTGGAGCTCATTTTCTCACAAGGAGAGCCAGACAATGAATCATTCAAGTGTATATATATATATATATATATATATATATATATATATATATATATTTTTTTTTTTTTTTATATATATTAGTATATATTATCACTCAAGTATATATATATATATATACGTGTGTGTGTGTGTGTGTGTATATATATATATATATATATATATATATATTATAGACAGGGTAATCAGGGCAAAGAAGCCTCTCTGATTTGGTGACTCCTGAGCCTGGATCTGGTTTACATGAGGAAATACCCCGCAGACCTGAGGCAGAGATAGGCCAAGCTGAGGGAATAGCAAATATAATCATGTTTTATGGGTGGGAGAAATGAGGCAGAAGACATTTAAGGCCTTAGCAATGGTTTGGATTTTATTTTGAGTGAGATAGGAAACCACTAGTGACTTTGAGCAGAGGAGTGACACAGTTGAACATACTCATTTATGTTGGTGACTGGTCCCCATAAGCATTATTTTTGGCCCTCAGTTTAAAGCAAGATGGGTTAAAGGGTTAGAGATGGACTCTGTCTGGAGAGGGAAAATAATCAGACTATGAGGCAGGAATCTCCTCATTTTCAAAATGTAACATTTGTACAGAAGAACTACCCAAAACTTAGCAATGACTTGAATTAATTTTTTATCTATGCATAGAGTTGAGTTAACATACAATGAATCCACTTAGAAAACCAAGTTTACAGGATCCTGAGACTGGATATTACTTGACTCTAGGTCAAAACAAGAGGCTCCCAGTGGATGTGAATGTGGAGTGTTCTGCCTGGCCCACTTACAAAAAGCTTCTCTCACTCTACAATCATTACCAGTGGCATTCCATCCCCATTGGTTCACTCACCTTAGTTGACACGTCTTAAGTCTTGTTTAATTTCACCAACTTGAATTAACTCTTATTTTATCCCAACTCAGATAAGAAAAATCTAACTATTGTACTCCAAAACAAAGCAACAATTGGTGCTAGGTGTTCAACATGATCTGGAGTTCCAGAAAATCCATTCCTTGACTCTGAACAGTTTGAAATGTTTGACAGGAGGAAGAGGTGTACTCACAATCAGAACATGATCCCGCCCCATCGTGATGACTGTCCGATTCACTGTACGAAGGAGCTGGACCATGATTTCTTGGATGTGGTGGTAGGTAAAGGCCTGTAACAGAGAGACATCTGTGTGATAACCAGACATTGTACCTGCACATCTCTTCCAAAGAACATCCAACAGTGGTCAGATGTGGTGATCACCAAGACCTCTACCACAACTGGTATCACCACCACCACTGCCAACACCAGCACTACTATCATCATCACTGTTGTCATTGTCATCATATTTCCAAGGCCATCATCACCTGGCACTGGGCATGAGGAATTTCACTAACCACCCTAACTATAAGGTAGAGATTAAGAGCCTAAGCTATGGAATCAGAAACTTGTGTTGTAGAATACTAAGTGCAGAATTATTGTGCTACATTGGTGGGTTACTTTTCTGAACCTTGGTATCTTCATTGGATCTAACCTGGGATTCGTAGAGGATTTACTGCATGAAATTGGTTACATGGGTGATGAAGAAGCTGAGTCACCAAACAAGATTACCTAGGGATTAGCCATAGAAGGAAGCCACAATCACCTCTGAGCTAAAGGTGATACAGTATATAGCTAAACTCTAGAGGAGGTAGTGTTTCTGGAGTCCAGGACTGGGTTTCTCTGATAGAAACTATAATCTTGGGAGAGTTTATACAGTAGAAGCTGCATTATCCATCTTGGGGGATATCCATGGTAAGCCTGTATGTAACATCTGTAGGGTACTACCCACTTTAAATACAAGCCACTGAACTTTGGGTAGAACTTATTGATGGTTTATGAGCATTTACCATGGTGAGCCTGAGCTCTGTGCATGATTACAACACAGATTCATTACATCCTCAAATCCTCTTACCAGCATAGCCTTAAGGCACACAGTTTCATCTATGAATATCTGGGAGGGTGGAAAGGCCCTGGAATTCTAAGATCAGCAGATCCAGCTTTGAGTTCCAACTCTGCCCTTACCAGCTGTGTGGCCTCACTTGTAACTTAAACTTTGAGTCTCTACTTCATCATCTACAAACTGTGGAAGGTTCTCTCACCAGCCTTTTAAGGTCAATATGAACTTAAAAAGTGTCATGTGCAATTCTGGAACAATGTACTCACCTAATTCCACTCCAGGAGATTCTGTGAGTCTGAGAGATAGCCTGGTATTAGTAATTTCTGAATTTTATGTGGGTTATTCTGATGGCTGAGAACCATGACACAAACATACTGTGAAGCTATAGAAATGAAGGCTGAAATATGGAAACAGCTTGTGTCTCCAGGACCCAGTCAGAGACTGATATAAACAAAATGCTAAAGAAATTGGTGATTTAAAAAGTAGGTAACTACTCACACTAGTTCATAAGTAAGTACCTCATTAACCTTTGCTCCATTCACCTCAATTGTAGTTTGTCTTTTATGTAGCCAATGAAAGGAAAATAGACTCATAGTTGGGGGAGGGAGGAAAGAGAGAGAGAGAGAGAGAAAGAAAGAAAGAAAGAAAGAAAGAAAGAAAGAAAGAGGAGAGAGGGGGGGGAGGGGGGAGGGAGGGAGGGAGGAAGGAAGGAAGGAAGGATGAACATTTGCTTATTAAAAAGCCCCCTCCCCTCCCAACATGCTCTCAGTGACTATTGTCCAAAGATGAATAGCCCAGAACTTGCTTCCTCTCTCTCCCCATACTCACTTCTTTTGTAATTTGGCTATAACCCCCAATTCTCCAGCCCCTGTAGAGCTCACTAGGAGGATTTCTACCAAAGCACATATTTTACAGAATCAGGTGTCTCATGCTCCACTCGGTGCAGCTGGACCTGAATCCCTTGCTAGATTCTCTTGCTAGACTAGGTGAGTCCCCCGCAACCGTCCAGCCCTTTCCCCACATCTGCTCAGGGGTCGGGGTAAAAACATCTCCCCACACTTCTTGGCTGCAGGTCAACCTCTCCCCTGACTTCCTTCTCCTTTATTTCTTCAAGCCTTTTTCCTGACTTACAATCTCCTATTTCTTACATTACATGACTACAGTGATAACAATAATCGCTAACATTTCTGAGCGCTTACTAAATACCTGGCACCTTGCTAAACGTGTTACCTCATCTCACAACATGATGAGCAATGTTATAATCTCCATTGTTCACATGTAGAAACTGAAGCCCAGAGAGGTTAAGTAACTTGTCCAGAGTCACACAGTTAGAAACTTAGAAGAAAAGGATTCAAACTCAGCAACCTGGCTCTAGAGCCTACTCCTCACCCAAACACTCAGGCCGAGTGGAACAGGAACACAGATCTCTGGTTGCTACTTGTTGGCCTCTTTCCATCTGTCAAGATAGATAGACCCTGATTTCAACTGAGCCAACTTCTAACTGCTTTCAGTGACTTCTGATCTTTTCTTTCCCTTTTAGAAAATCTTCAATGCTATGTATTCATGACTTCCTTATCTTTTCTGCATTCCTTTGCAATTTCATCAACCTAAGCCCACTGTAAATTTATATAATGGCTTCCATTTGATGTTATCTTTTCCCCAGGATTACATCTCTTCTTTTACCAACAGAGATAATAAAACCCCTTTTCTCTTGACCTCCTGTCCCCTGATTCTTTTAAATAGCCATTTCATCTTAGCCCAAAGAGTGGCAATTAGACTGCTCAGAAAGTTTGGTATTTAAAAGTGGAAAACTGTCAAATTCAATTCATTTCACTCTGAAAGCTCCCAATATGAGAGGCTGTATAGCAGAACGTTCTGGGATCAGACAGACTTGAGTTTGAATCTCAGTTCTGCTCATTTGAGCTGGGTGACCTTGGGCAAATTACCTTTACTCTCTGAGTTTCAACTTATTTATAAAATGTGGCAAACAAGAGAAACTTCAAAGTATCTATTTGAGGAATAAATAAAGTAACGCAGGTAAATCCCTTGATATTAAGGGTTGGCACATAGTAAGCCCTCAATAAGTGGTAGCTGCAATTCATATTCCCCTGGGTCTGCATCAGCATTCAGGCTGGGCTTGTAGATTCTCAGAACGTAGCAGAAAATGCAGTATAAGGCAATACATAATCTAAACTCTGGATGATATCGAAATGTCACCCCCCAAAAATGTATAGCATATATGCAAATGGAAAACTTTCAAGATGATAAGCCTGTAGTAAGCAGTAAAAATGCAGCCACAAATCACCTACTGTTAATTGCTCCAGTGCCAGGCAAGTGGAGGGAATCTTTAGGAAAGTGTCTTCTGGGCTCAAACTAAATGGTGGCTTATAATTGAAAAGACAAAGTCAGTCTTCCCTTTATGGGCCTGGCAAAGGAATTAATCCATCCAACCTAAACACACTGAAAATAGTAGTGATTTTTCTTCTTTTAATAATTATAGGCTGTGATACCTGGATGGATCTTTCTATAAGTGAAATCTTATGCATAAGGCTATGTTATATATAACATAGTGGAAGAAGAGCTGGAAGGAGGG
>JAESUZ010000093.1:0-28940 GCA_017311185.1 Proteles cristata cristata
CCTGAACCTCCTTCTGCACCTTCACCTGAACCTCCCTCATCACCATCCCCTGAACCTCCTTCTGCACCTTCACCTGAACCTCCCTCATCACCATCCCCTGAACCTCCTTCTGCACCTTCACCTAAAGCCCTCTCATCACTGCAAGCTGTAGTCCAGACTCTTGGTCTCCACTATTCCAGGCAGTGTTTATTTTTCCTTTCCTAAGTTTATATATTTATTTTGAGAGAGAGAGAAAGAGAGAGAAAGGAATTGAATCTCAAGCAGGCTCCACACTGTCACCATGGAGCCCAGCTAGGGGCTCGAACCCACAAACTGTGAGATCATGATCTGAGCCAAAATCAAGAGTCTGATGCTTAACCTACTGGGCCACCCAGGCACCCCAAGGTGGTGTTTTCAAACATGAGTGAGGAATGGCCCCAACGCATGTACAAATGTTACTTTTGGAATGCTTCTAGTTTCCTAGTCCTTATCATAGCAAACCCACACCTGGCTTTCTAAGCCCCCCATAATCTGGCCTTACCCTGTCCTCCCTCCATCAGGAGGAATCCTTCAGTCAGCTCTGAATTCTCATGTTGCTCCTTTTCTGTTCCTCTCTGCACCTCCCTGCCCCACACCCCACTACCCATGCCCCTTCACCTTAGTATCTCCACTCATGGCTCTTCCCAATCCTACCATGCTTTTCCCCACCCAAACACTGCTCCATCTTCAGATTGTTCACTATAGGTGCCACCTCCTTGAAGCCTGATGCAATCCTGGATGAACGTCCCCACTCTGAGCCCTTACTGCCCTCAGAGTCACCTCCAGACTACCTTGCAGGTGATTGTCCTGTTCTGTGCTGTGTCCTGTCTCTCAGACTAGAATGTGCAATTGGAAATGACACACATCTTCTTCCTGGCAAGCCCTACAATCCCCAACACTGCGGAAATAGATATTAATTAGACAACTAATTGCATCCTCCTGTTTGTTATCATCCACAGGTGTATGCGTGTCCTCCAGCCTACATTCACTTGCACAAGGGGTTCTTGACCTGGGCACTTAGGCTGGAATATCTTTTTTACTGGGGGCTGGTCTATGCATTGGGGTTTATTTGGGAGCACACCTGCCTTGAGGTGCCTGTAGCTCCTCCCCTTCAGTTGTGACAAACGAAAATGTCTTCATACACTGCCAAACGTCTCCTGGTGAACAAAGGTGTCCCCTGTTGAGAACTAATGACACAAATGTCTAACTTGGGAAAAGGTTTGAAATAAATGAATACTTTCCTGAATTCGAAGCATTTTACTATTCAACATTTGTTTAAACTCTCAAGTCACATGATTGGTTACAGACCTCACCGTTATATGACATTTTAGAGGAGGACCTAGCATTTAAGTGCTCAGACTTGGGAGTCAGATTGTCTGGGTTCAAATTCTGACTTTACCCTGTAATAGCTGGGATTTCAGGGATCCCAGGAATGATCGAAGAGAGTTACTCAGCCTCTCTGTACCTCATCTAAATAATGATTAAAATGAAACTTACTTAATTGTGTTGATTTAAAAAGTAAATGGGTCAAATATGCAAAGTATTCAATCCCCAGAAGACATGTATCTTTCCGAGCTGTGGTCACCCTCCTTGCCTTTACCTTAATAACAAAATTCCAATGCATATTGGAAGAGAAGTTCATGTTTACATTTTCCAGCAGAGCAAAGGATATTTTCAGGTGATATCTGTCTCCCAGACTCATAAAAGTCATGCTGAGTCCTCCGTCCTAACCTCTTCCCCTGCAGTGATTTCACTGGGAGTCCTGTCTCCTGCTCTACCAAAGTTTCTCCACTTCCCGCCATCTCCTCTGCCACCATCCCAGTCCAGAAGTCACCATTACCTGTGACTTCTGTAGAGGTTTCTAGATGCACTCTGAAACCCTACAGTCCTCTCCTATTCCCCTATCCCTATTACCCACACAACAATACAAAGTCTTTTTTAAAAACATATATCCAGTCATATCACCCACCTCCAGTGGGTTCCCCTGACACTTTAAATGAGATCCAACTTCTCAACGAGGCCAACAAGACCCTTCCTGCTCTATCCCTTGAGCACCTCTCTAGTCTGATTTCACACCTTCCGCCATGCTCACAGTCATGACCTGAGCTGAAATCAAGAGTCAGACACTTAACCAGCAAAGCCACCCAGGCACCCCTTTCATCTGCTGTTTCTTCTGCCTGGAATAGGACTCCCCCAATCACCACACAGCTTGCTTTTTGTGGTCATGGTTCCAGCTCAAAAATTATCTCAGTATCTCCTCTGATCACTGCTCCATCACAGAAAATCATTTCTTTTTTTCTTCATAACATAAGTCAGTTTCAGAAATTACCTGGTTCATTTATTTGTTCCTCTACCTCCCATACCAGAGAGTAAGCACCCAGAATGCAGAAACCTAGTCTGTTTTGTTCTCTGCTTTATCCCCAGAACTTAGAACAGAGCCTGATGTATAGTAGGTGCTCTGAATCTCTGTTGAATGAATGAATGAATGGATGAATGAATGAATACCAACTCTTCCCAACAGAACTGTCATTGTATAAGCAATAACTGGATTTCTGAGTGTCTCTTGCACCTGGGTATCACCATAACTGTGCTGGTTCCTGCCCGTCCAGGAGCTTACCAGTTCACCAGTCCTTCTGTAGACCTTGGTGCCTCCTCACAGGAGGGGAGGAGCAGCCACTGTGGTAGCTTTGACCTTTATGGCAGGAAAGTTGCTCTATGCACTCAGTTCCCTGGGCTTTTCAGATTCCACTTCCTTGGTAACCTGCTTACCTCCACCCAAGAGCTTCTAAACCCCAAGCGCTTCTCCATAACGTGCTCTTCTAGAATCTTTTCTATGACATCAGTTGCTATACCCAAGAATATTCTGAAGCAGGCAGGGTCTGTCACCAACACAGTGTATTAGTTTTCTATCATTGCTGTACCAAGCAAGCTACATCAAACTTAGCAGCTTAAGCTACACAAACTTATCATATTAAAGTTTTGTAGGAGAGAACCTATTCCATTGCTCATTCAGGTTGTTGGCAGAATAAAGATCCTTCAAGAAGATGTGGTTTATCTATACCATGGAATACTACATGGCAATGAGAAACAATGAAATCTGGCCGTGTGTAGCAACATGGATGGAACTTGAGGGTATTATGCTGAGTGAAATAAGTCAGGCAGAGAAGGACAACTACCATATGTTTGCACGTATAGGAGGATTAGGGAACTTAGTGGAGGACCGTGGGGGAGAAGAAGGGGGGAAAATAGCGGGGAAGAGGGAGGGAGGCAAACCATGAGAGACCCTTGGATGCTGAGAACAAACTGAGGACTGATGGGTATGGGGGGAGGGGAGGGGAGTGATGGGCATGGAGGAGGGCACTTGTGGGGATGAGCACTGGGTGTTATATGGAAACCAACTTGACAATAAACTATTAAAACAAAAAAGAATAAAGATCCTTGTAACTGTAGGACCAAGATCCCATTTCCTTGCTCACTGTAAGTTGAGGGCCGTTCCCAGGGGCCATCTGCATTCCTTGATGCCACCTCCCATCCCTTATCTTCAAAACCAGCAATGATGGGTCAAAACCCTCTCATGCTTTGACTCCCTCCTTCTTTTTCTAATGTTGTTGTATCTCAGACTCACCTTTCTTTTAAGTATTTATTAATGTTTATTTATTTTAGAGAGAGAAACACCAAGAGTGTGAGTGGGAGAGGGGTGGGGGGAAGGGTGTGGACACAGAATCTGAAGTAGGTTCCAGGCTCTGAGCTGTCAGCACAAAGTTGATGGGGACTTGACCCCACGAACTGTGAGATCATGACCTGAGCCAAAGTTGGACACACTTAATCTACTGAGCCACCCAGGTGCCCCTCTGGCTCACCTTTCTGCCTCTTCCTTATAAAGACTTGTGTGATTAGATTGGCCCACCCAGATATCCAAGATAAGCTCCCCATCTCCAGGTCCTTTCTTTCTTGTCATGTAAATAACATGTTCAGAGGTTTCAAGTGTAAGGGAATGGAGATCTTTGGAGGACCATTATTCTGCCTATCATAGCATTCTTGCAGATCCCCACCAAACTGCCATCTAGTAGGGAGCAGTGGGAGAAGCCATTGTTTTGCTCATCTAGTCACAATGGGGTCATGGCCAAGGACATCCACATTTGTGAGATGAGGGCACCAGATTGGGTTATCTTTAAAATTCCTCCTAGCTCCAAAGAGTTAAAAGATGTTGAAATGATTGACAATAATGCTAGACTTTTGAACACACTGAAGTCCTTCTGGCTGGCTCGATTATAACTGGTAATTAATTGATTAATTAAAAGTGATAAATAGAGAATCATAAAAGAAACAGGCCATAAAACTCCAAAACCTTAACCCTAAATGCACATGGGCTTAAAAATCTTTAGTGATGGCCTCTTCTTAGTTATGAGTTATGGACTGGAGCACTGCTTAAGGTTTTGGCATGCATGATATTCCATTTCTAATTTCTATATCTTTAAAGCAAATAAAAAACTTGAAAACATAAAAGCAAAGCAAGAACTTAAAGACATAAATCAAAGCAATGTCTCTTAGATTTCCCTTCTAGATTTTCAAGATTTTTCTAAACTTTCCTAGTTATATCACTCACAATTATCCATGTAGTAGAATAATTTGCCTTTCTCAAGTCTTTCAAAGCACTCGTCTTTAAGTTTAGATAATTAACAAGCTGGAATGACTAATTTGTCCTAGTTTGGCTGGACAAAGCCTTACACTCACATAATTGACCTGTCAGTCCTAATGGCACATCTCTATTTCCTTTTAACTCTTCAACTAAATTTGCAACAGTCACCACTACTACTCATCGTGAGAGTATTTTGCAACTTCATGTACTTTTAAGTCATTTTTCAAAGGTAATCTTGAATTCTCATGCTTTCCAGAAAACCTGTAGTCAAGAGAGACTATGTCTCTTCTCCCAAAGTTGGGAGAGGGGATCAGAAGTTTTTCAGAGGAGGTCTGGTGATTAGCCCTCCTTTCTCTCCCCATACCTTCACTGCTATTTGTCCAGAGCTCCACTTCTGTGCAAGACTTTAGTGCATTTACTAGAGAATCTCGGAAAACATAAAGCATCTACCGTTTTTATTATTATTGGGGTTGGTGCAGAGATGTCATGGAACAGTTTAGGGCAGAGGCTGGCAAACTACAACTCACAGATGAAACCTGGTCAGCAGACTATTCTCATGAATAATTTTGCTGGAACACAGCCACACCCATTCATTCACGTATTTGGTTAAAATAAACTATTAGAAACAACTTATATTTCCATCAGTATTACACAAGTTACAAAATGATTTCATTCAATGGAATTCTTTGCAGCCTTGGAATTAAGCAGGCAACTCTCCACATGCTAATATGGAAAGGTATTTATGAAATAATTTTAAATAAAAAGGAGCCTCAAATCAGTATCTCTACGTGCAACAGGGAGTAATATTAATGCATATTTGCTTGTTCTGTATATGGAAAGATATGCAAAAAATTTATTACATTTGATCACAATTTCAAAACAAATAAATTATCTATTAAAACTTAAACAAAATATTTTAAAAGGTTTTAATGGCAGAGAAGAAAGTAGATTTTGAGTAACTGTTCTCATGCAGGTAGTTTCACACAGTCATACACACACAAATATGCCCTACCAAACACGTTTTGAGCATCTTGGTCACATGAATGAAATTAGAACTTCCTAGAACCAATTTGTTTTAAAATGAGGAAAAAGTGCTTAGACCTGTGCAACTATCCAACTGACCTACCAAGTTAGATAATAATTATAACCAGACACGGCTCCCCCACACTGTTCGACCTGGACATCCTACTCTTCAGTCTTCCTTTATTCATTCAATCATTAAAAAAGCAGTTATTAAGCACAGACTATGTACTGGGTCTAGGGTGGGCTCAGTGAGGAACCAGACACATCTTCTGCCCTTAAACTTGAAGGAACTGTCAGGCTAATGGGAGGACATACATGAAAATTAAAATGTAGTAAGCTGAGACATGAAAGGTTAGTGTGCATAGAAGATGGACTAAATCAGCCTCAAGGCAGCCCAAACTGTAATGTTAAGGGATGAGATTCTGCCACCGGTTTTGAGATAAACTTAAATCTCTTGGGGCAAGTCCATCTCTGTTATTCCTGAGAGTGCTCTCCGCCTCTGTAAGGTGGATTCACAAGTTGCCTCCGAAGTGTGAACACTCTAAATTTTCTACCTGGACCTGCCCATCCTTCACTCGCCCATCATCTGCGGAGGGCTCCATCCATGGCTCCAGTAGGGAGCACATTACCAGACCTAAGCCATTCAACACATCACATTCCTTTGGGCACAGCGACTGGTTCAGGAATGATCAAGTAACCTAAGCTGCACCAATCATAGAGAAGATTAAGCTTTTGATTTAAAACTTCTAGAAAAGAGGTGTACCCCAGTGTCTGTGAATCTAGAAGAAGAGGGGAAGCTTCTGAAATGACTGCATCATATAAGGTCACCATCATCGGACCACCAGGAGGTCACCGTGATCTGATCACAGTGAGGATCCAGAGAATGAAGACAACGTCACAGCCAGCGGAGCCAAGAGACAAAGACAAAACTAAGTCCTGGTGACATCGTTTGAATTCTGGATCAGGCTGTACCTGAAGCCAGTTCATCTTGGGACTTTCTATTCCTCTTGGTTTCATCCAGTTTGAGCTGTGTCTTGAGTAGCCCTGACCCACTCACCCTTTGAGAACAACTCAGGGCTCTCCAGCTTGGTAGGTAACAGAGCCCATCAGAACTACCCTTTCCATCCTGATTTCTCTCATGAGAGTCGAGGACTTTCTCTGTGTTTATCTTTATGTAAAAATTCACTGTTCTGTGTGTCACTAGTTGGATTTCATTCCTCTTTCAGCTGACATGTAGGGAACCCACAATACCCTTGGTTGCCTTTTTAAAAAACAACTTTAGGGGCGACTGGGTGGCTCAGTTGGTTAGGCCTCCGACTTCAGCTCAGGTCATTATCTCATGGCTCCTGGGTTTGAGCCCCGCATCGACAGCTCAGAGCCTAGAGCCTACTTCAGATTCTGTGTCTCCCTCTCTCTGCCCCTCCCCTGCTCACACTCTGTCTCTCTCTCCTGCAAAAATAAATAAAAGTTTTTAAAAAGTTTTTAAGCAACTTTATTGGGGCGCCTAGGTGGCGTAATTTGTTATGCCTCTGACCCTTGGTCTCAGCTCAGTTCATGACCTCCTGGTTCTGAGTTTTAGCCCCACATTGGGTTCTGTGCTGATGGTGTGAAGCCTGCTTGGGATTCTGTCTTTCCTTCTCTCTGCCTCTCCCCCACTTGTGTTCATGCTCACACTCTCTCTCTGTTTCAAAATAAATAAACTTAAAAAATAAAATAAAAATAACTTATTGAAATATAATTTATTCTATATAATTAACCTATTTAGAATATAGAATTGGATGATTTGGGAATATTATGCTATATTTTTTAGTTGTGGTAAAATATATGTAGCATAAAAGTTGTTATTTTAACCATTTTCCAGTGTACAATTCAGTAGCATTAATTACATCCACAGTATTATGTAACCATCACTGATATTTACAAAAATTCTTCATCACCCAAACAGAAATTACACCCTTTCATGCCTCCTTCCTGCCTCTTTCATCTTTCTGTCTCTGTGAATTTGCTTATTGTAGGTACTTTATAGAAGTGGAAGCATACAATGCTATCTTTTGTTTTTGGCCTTTTTCACCTTGTTTGACTTTTTAACTTATTCTAAAAATGAAAGTAATTGGATCACTATTGATTTTCCTGATGCTCCTCACACAAAGAATTCATCTCAAGGCCAGATTGACATTTATGTCCTTCAGAGTTATCCCAAACAAGCCTATGTCAATGCACCAGTTCATTTTTATTATGGAACACCCACATTCCTAGTGTCCTCTGGTTTTCCAGAGGAGTGGCTCTGGTATGTTCCTGTGATCTCCAGAAGCTCTGACGTCATATGTCCTCTCCCAGGAATGGGGGGTACACATTCCTCAATGGCCATGATATAAACTGAATTTGCATGAGGAAAGAAAGTTGTGGCCTTGATATATATTATATGGTTCTGGGATTAGAAGGGAATGTGTTTATACTAGAAATTTATCCAAAGGATACAGGAGTGATGATTCATAGGGGCACATGTACCCCAATGTTTATAGCTGTGCTTTCAACAATGACCAAATTATGGAAAGAGCCTAAATGCCCACCAACTGATGAATTGATAAAGAAGATGTGGTTTATATATACAATGGAATACTAGTTGGCAATGAGAAAGAATGAATCCTGCCATTTGCAGCAACATGGATGGAACTGGAGAGTATTATGCTAAGTGAAATAAGTCAGTCAGAGAAAGACAGCTATCATATGTTTTCTCTCTCTCTCTCTCTCTCTCTTTTTTAATGTTTTATTTATGTCTAGGAGAGAGAGAGAGAGAGCGTGAGCAGGGGAGGGTCAGAGGGAGAGGGAGTCACAGACTGAAACAGGCTCCAGGCTCCGAGCTGGCAGTCAGCACAGAGCCCGACGTGGGGCTCGAACCCACGAACCGCGAGATCATGACCTAAGCGAAAGTTGGACGCTCAACCGACTAAGCCATCCAGGCACCCCTATGTTTTCTCTCATATGTGGAATTTGGGAAACTTAACAGAAGACCATGGGGGAAGGGAAGGTGGAAAAAATAGTTACAAATAGAGAGGGAGGGAGGCAACCCATAAGAGACTCTTAAATACAGAGAACAAATTAAGGGTTGATAAGGAGGGGTGGGAGAGAGGGGGAAATGGGTGATAGGCATTGAGGAGGGCACTTGTTGGGATGAGCACTGGGTGTTGTATGTGAACGATGAATCATGGGAATCTATGCCCAAAACCAAGAGCACACTGTATACACTGTATGTTAGCCAACTTGACAATAAATTATATTGAAGAAGAAGAAGAAGAAGAAGAAGAAGAAGAAGAAGAAGAAGAAGAAGAAGAAGAAGAAGAAGAAGAAGAAGAAGAAGAAGAAGAAGAAGGGAATGTGCTTGTTCTGAAGAATGTGCACTGCTGAAAAATATTCTTTCCTTCAGTCCTAGAATCATGTCCCATTTTTAGGCTCTCCAGCCTCCCAGATTCCTCTCCCTTAAGCTAGTCCTTGAGAGATAGCACCACACACTTTTTGTCTTTTCAGCTTTATGGGAAGCCAGAAAAGGTGTAACTATGCCTCCAGCCCACCTCTCACACCTATACAGCCACCCATCAGTAGCGGACACAGTTAAGGGCATGTCCTTGGCTTATTGTGAAAGAGTCCTTTCCTTTACTTTTCCAGGAGCCTGTGAGAGCTGGGCTGGGGTTCATTTCTGATGAGATACAGCACTTTTGCCTTGGAGACCTTCCAGAGAACTCAGATGTAGGTGAAATACAAAATGAGGGGCAGCTCAAAGATAGCTCCAGAGCCTGGAGACTGGTTGACCAAGAACCAAAGTGCTTTTCACAAATATAGGGTAATCAATAAATACCCCATCTGCAAAAATGACGACCTCTGAAAAGGCATATTATCAGAAAGGAAACTCCGCCCTCATCCACTGTGGTAGACTATTTGCCAAAAGAGAAAGGCCACAATTCCACGCTTCTCTGTATCCAATGCCTCTCGGTTATGTCAGTTGACCTCATGTCTTGCTCTGACCAACAGAAGGCATGGAAGTGATGTAGTGCCAGCATGGATCCCATGCCGGAAGAGGCTTTGCAGCTCCTGATCACTCTGAATCCTATCACCCAGCCTCATGTTCTGAGAGATGAATGGCACCTATCATCCCTCTTGCTCCAGTGGACAACCAGTTAGTTAGCTAGGATGTGACTAAGGTCACCTAGATAAGCCAGCCTCTAGCTGACCAAAGATGCTTGAACGATGATGGCCCAAACCAACCAAGTCTGTCCAGATAGGCAGAACTGCCCAGTTGACCCACAGACTAATGAGCAATAATGCATGACTCTAGTTTTAAGCCACTAGGTTTGTATTTGGGGTGAGGAGGGGTTGTTACATAGCAGTAGATAAGTGACACATCCCAACTGTGTGTTCTTGTCCTGGCTCAAGTCTCTAGGCAACCATCTCTCTGGGCCTTTAGCATATTAGCTATCTGTTCTGGCTCCCTATTAACAAGCCACCTTATTGATCGTGCAGCATTGGTGGGTCAAGCTGATACTGCAATCGCACAACCTCCAGCAGAGGTATAATTTCCACAGGGAAGAGGATTTCCTCTTCCCTTTTATATGACCACGTTTACCTTTGCCAGAAAAACCGACAAGAAGCCGCTCTGATGAGAGGCCACTTCCGGCGAAGACACCAGAGTTTGCTGTCCCACCATTTGCCCTTAGCGAATCATGCGCACAACTGGATGGAATGAGTTTTGTGTTGCCAATGGAATTTAATACACTGGGTAAACTGGGGGGGAGTCTTCCCTTTCTTAGACCAACAGCTTGTGGCTCTGAGCAATGTTTATTCACCTAAAATATTTATGAGACCCTAATGTGTGATAGAAACTGTGCCAACTGCTGCAGATGCCAAGAAGAGCTCACAGCATGGTGGGGAACTTGAGCAGGTTAAAAAATTATAGCAGCATTTTAATAAATGCCGTAATAGAAGTCCATTCACACTTCTGTGGGGACAAAGAGAAGAGAGCCCTAATCTGCCTGGGGTAGGGTAGGATGGGGTCAAGGAAGGCTGCGCTGAGGAAGAGATGTGGAGACTGAGTCTCATATGATGAGCCAGAAGGCCACCAGCAAGATGAAAGTGGAGTGTGCTTGAGCTGTGCTTCTGACCCTCCTTCGTTGTCTCCATCCCCTACCCACCAGCGCCATCTTGCACAAGTGCCTTTGGAAAGATAGAAACCTCCACCTCGGCTAAAAAAGCAGCTGCCCTTTCTTGAGGCCTGCTCATGTCGGGCACTGGGCTAGGAGGGTAATATGAATCAGATCATTTAATCATTATAACCTTCCTGACAGTTAATATTATTGTGATTAATAGAATGTGATTCCCCATTTTATGAGGAAAAATCCAATACTTAGGAATAACTTGTCCAAGACCACCAGCAGGTAAGTGCGTGGGTAAGGGCTCCATTCCAGAGCCTTCCTTCAGCCTGCTGCTGTCCTGCCACTCAGCGCAGCACCCTGAGCATTCTGCTTCTCTCTCTTTGTCCTTTGGGTTCTTCAGTTTCACGCCACTATGTCCAAATGTAGATTTCTTCTAATTTATTTATCCTACTTAAAATCTGTTGAGTCCCCTGAATCTGTTGATAATGAATAATTTTCATTATTTCCAAAAAGTTTTCAGGCACTCTCACTTCACCCTATCTTTACTGTTTTCTTCATCTCTCCTTTTTCCATGTCTGTACCTCTGGGATGTATTTTGGATAACTTCTTCAGGTCTATCTTCACGCTCACTAATGCTCCCTTGAGGTATGTTGAACCTGCTGTTAAATCCAAGAATTGAGTTTTTCATTTCACTAATTCAACATTCCACATATAGAAGTTCTATTTTTTCAGATCTGTTTTTTCCCCTTAACTCATGTTCTTAACCTCACCATTATTTTCCTGAAACCATATTAAGCACACTTATTTTACATCCTGTAAAACCCTGGGAATTATTATTCCAAAGAGCTCTGGGAAGGTCTGATCCTATTCTCTTTGCTCTCCAGCTGGCTGGTGGTGAAGATTTCTTGGAGAAAATAGAAGCTCTTGCCACCAACTTTACTTCATGCTCAGCTTTAAGACAAGCAATTTTCCTTGCAGTCCCCATGTCAGGATGACTAGTTCACTACATTGGGTGTGGAACTCTTTGGAGCCCCAGCCTCATAGGGGCTCTTCTGTGAGACTCCACCTCTCCTCCCCACCAAAGTCTCCCAAGGCTATGCTGTCAAGACAAAAACTGCCTACAGTATTCCATTTACCTATCTGGATCCCACCCCCACTGAGTTTTAAACAGGGGCATTTGTGTGTGTGTGTGTGTATTGTTTTGGTTTGGTTTCTCATGGATATATTCAATTAATTTTTTATTCAGTATTTTTAGTTTTGTTTAGCAGAAGTTTCAATCTGCTTACCCAGATCACCATACTACCAAAAAGGTAGCATCTTACTGTCCTGTACAAAATAAACAGCATACAAAAATGATAACCAGCATCTATTGACCACTTACTGTATGCTAGACTCTAGTCTGAGCCTTTTATATGCCTCATCTTATTTAATATTCAGAGTACCCTTCTCAGGAGACAGCTGAGACTCACAGGTTATTAGATGCCCAGTCTACAGGTAAGGAAACCGAGGCCCAGGGAGATGGCATGGCTTGCCTGAGGTCACAGAGTTCCAAGAGACCAGAGGTTGTGTGTCCAACCACTTTGCTGCCTTGCTTGGGTAATGCTTTGCATATACTGCTTTGCAGAAAAGTTGCCTCTCTTAGACCATTGGAAATATTTGAAATAATTGGAGTGAGGGAGTTCTGGGAACACACTGATGACAAGACTGTGCCCACTCTGTCTATATGGATTGAGGGTCCCACAGGCCTGAAACACCTTCACATTTTTTGTTTACAGAGTGTCCATGATATCCTTGGGCATTTACAATAGAAGATCTGAAGAACAGCACAACACATGCCTCTTCTCCTTTTACAGATGAGGAGACATAGCACATGCAGAGGCCACAGGGCCATGTACCTGGGGAGTCAGGCTGAGAACCTCTCAGCCCCAAGCCCGGCCTTCCACATCTTCTCTGTTATGGAGCCTTCGCACCCCTGAGTGCGACCCTGAGCTCCAGGTCACCAGGTATCTGTGCCAGCACTGCTCATGGCAAGGATGTCTCAGGGACAGGGGCCCTCCCTGGGGCTCTTTCTATCAAGATGTCAAGCCACATAAACAACTGTCTTTACTGATACTCCTACCTTCTTCAGGATGAGGCATCAAGAAGATAGAAAAATGGGCTACTGATGCTAACTCTAGATCCAAGGGTGGCAGGTGATGCAGGCCTAGCCAATCAGTGACTGAGGTGGGAGAAGACTCCAGGCAGGCCAGTGAGGCTCAGCGCAGGGCCTTTGGCTGAAACCGCTTGTGAAGGAGGCTCTCTCTCCCTAGCATGGCTAAAGGTTTGTGAGCCTGCAGCTACAACCACCCTTCCCATCACGGGAAAAGCCAAACAAGGAAAACAGAGCAAGAGATGAGGGAAGGAGATTGACAGCAAACCTAAAACAAGAACACTCTGGACTTGCTACTCACTGGAGACAATGCACTCCTGCTACATGTTTAAGCCAATGTGAATTGGTTTTCTGTCCCTTACAACCAAAACCTCCAGGCTGACACTTTCCTTCCCTCCCTGGCCTTTGTTAGTTACAAAGGAGGAAATGTGCTTTATGGAGAGAAATCTGGAAGACACCATTCTAACCAAAGTGTCAGGCTCCGTGCCGACAGTAGTGGGATGGCCTGACATTATGTGCTCCTGTTGTCACATAGGGGAAGTCACACAACATTACCGTGGGGGGTTCTTAGCAGAAACAATCTGACATACGGGTCACAAAGAAGCAGACCCATTCCTGAACATCAATGTTCTGAAGACTAATGGTCCTAATATCTCCCAAGGCATCAGGCTGATGAAGAACAGAAGAAAATGGACTACTGCCCTTCACTGGGGAGACGACAGTTTCATTATGCCTGAAGGCATCTTATAAACCTTGACTGCATTCTGGATTGGGAACAAAAATAGCTACAGAGGTCATCCTTGGGACCACGGAAGCCACTTGAACATGGACTGTGCACTGGATGGTGTTATCGAAATAAACTTGATTTCTTTAGAGGTGGTAACGCTTTTGAGGGTAGAGAGCAGCTGCCCTCGTTCTTGGGGAGACTCAAACTGAAATACTTAGGGATAAAGTGTCATTGTATCTGCGGTCAACTTCCAGATGCTTTGGCGTGCACACACAAAAGAATGTGTATATTTTGAGAGAGACGTGAGTGGGGGTGGCAAGATGTTCATAACCATAAAGCCTGGCAAAGGGTACACTGATGTTCATCACAGTTATAAATAGAAAAATAAGCTAATTTTTAAGAGGCTAAAATAAATAAAAAAGAACTGGGACTCAAAGTCAGACAGTTATGGCCCTATCTTCGTGGCCTTGAACACGTAATTTATTTTCTTTTGCTTCAATTCTGTAAATTCTGCCTCTAAAATGAGAATAATATAAAATCTACCTCATAGCCTTATTAAAGAATTCATGAAATAAATATATATACAATGCGTAACAGAGCACCTGGCATGTAGTTATGACCAGCAAGTAGTCCCTTTAACATTAACATGAGAAGAAGGAGGAGAGGGGCTAAGAGAAAGGAGGAAGAAAAAAAAAAAAGAGAGAGAGAGAAGGAGGAGGAGGAAATGAAGGGAGAGAAGGAGGAAAAGGGGAAGGGAACAGATTGCTTTCCTTGTCCTCTGACCCCTGGTGTCCCAACACAGCTAATCCATGGGCCACAATTTGACCAAGAAGGAACAGAAGGAGAGGAGCATGCTCACCACCCAGAAAGGTGGGCAGTTTCTCCTAGGCAGGATATTCTAGATTTAGAGAAAAGTTTTTCCTAAAGCTTTCAGAAGTTGACTGATATCCTGTTATAAACAAAGCCATAAATAATGAATGCTGCTTAATTACCACCACACTGACTGCCCAACTCCAAGATTTCTTAAAAAGTGTCAGAGACAGGGGTGCCTGGGTGCCTCAGTATGTTGGGCATCAGACTTCAACTCAGGTCATGATCTCGCAGTCCGTGAGTTCCAGCTCCACAACGGCCTCTGTGCTGACAGATCGGAGTCTGGAGCCTGCTTCAGATTCTGTGTCTCCCTCTCTCTCTCTGCAGCCCACCCCCCCACCCCCTGTCCCACTCATGCTCTGTTTCTCTCCATCTCACAAAAATGAATAAACATTAATTTCTTAAAAAAATATCAGAGACAGACTAGTGTCAGCTGAAGAACTACTGGTTGCTCATCTTCCACCCCTAGGCCTGGCGACCCAGGGAAAGACATCGATACTTAGTCTCCTTGGTCTCAAGTCTTGCAGCAAAGCTGCTGGTATCTCTCCTTCCACAAGTGGAAAACACCTGAACACGCATGCACAAGGCCTTTAGCTCCAACATGCAGAGATGTGCTTGCATTAGGGGAACTAAGCCGCTATAGCTTCGGTTTTTCAAAGATCACGTGTAACTATAATCCAACAGTGAGATCAATTTGGCTACTTCAATTCCCACATCCTTTATAGGGGGCCCTGAATTGGGACGTGGTTCAGCCACCTCGCACTTGGAGATGGGAAGCCAGCCCTGAATCCCTGAGTCTCCAATGCTCTCTTGGGGCTGACGCCCCTCAATATGCCCCAGCTGGACTTCTGAGCCTTTCCCAACAGATGGGTCTCCATCTGCTCTGCAGACACCACCAGATAACACAATCTATAATTATATTAGTATCTGTCAATATCTGCATCTATATCTGTAGCATCCGCCAAAAAAAAAAAAAAATGCCTGGAGATAAGACAAGATGCTGGCCAGCCAGTCCTGCAGACATTCAGAAACATCCGAAGAAGTTCCTTTTGAAATGATCTGGTTTGCCTGTTTTCAAGATTGTTTCTTCCACCTTGGCTGTTAGCTTGCCTTCCCTGCCTCTTTTGCAGGCAGCACATAAGGGCTATACTGGGGCTTGAGGAAGGCACATCCAGTTCACCAGATTACTCACTTTTGAGCAAGACACAAACAGAATGGGGGCCAGAGCCCAGGGCTTCAGAGACCCAAGAGAGAAGGCTGAGAATACATTTCTGGTCATCCAGCCAAAGCCAAGCTCCCTAAAAGAACCCCAAAAGTGTTTCATGCACTGGGCAGAGACCTCTGAACTACAAAGAAGATGGGGCCTGCTCCTAGCCGGTGGGTGGATGTATGACCCAGTTCTGGCCAGTAGGATGTGAGAGGAAATGTGCCCAGGGGAGTGTGCTAGAGAGAGGAGCTTCTGGGGCACTACTTCCTCCAAGGAGAGAGAGGCAAAAAAGGAGAGAGCCCTGGTTCTTGGCCACTCTAGTTTCTCTTTTGTTTTGTAATTTATTTTACAGAGACAGAGAGCATGTACACACATGCACCCATGGAAGCGGAGAGGGGCAGAGGGTGAGGGAAAGACAGAATACCAGCTGGCTCCATACCCTGTGTGGAGCCTGATGCACGGTGAGATCATGACCTGAGCTGAAATCAAGTCTGAAGCTTAACCGATTGAGCCACTAGCACCCTCAATACACTTCCTCTTTGAGTTGCTGCTGCCATTTTCTGTCATGGGGGGACCAAGACAATGGCATTGATACCAACTCGGAACCTGACATCCCTGATCCCTAAATCAACATTAGCAACCGCCCACCTGCAGATTTCTTCTTACACAGGAAAACAAAGCTCTGTTGCGTGAGCCCCCTTTAATCAAGTGGTGGACTTCTCTGATTGAAGGGATTGCTGTAAATCAGCTGCATGTTGATTTCCAAATCCAAACATTTTTAGCTGTGGATTTGCTTGCTTTAGCTTAAAAGTATTCAGCTTCCTCTGAAATGGCATCAGAAAGAAAACAGCCCTAATTTCATGTACTCATTGAGCCCTCATCTGAGCAAAGTGTGCTCACAGCCCTGAGAAAGGGGCAGGCAAGTGGAGCTGTTTGCTTGTATAAACACTCCTCTCGTTTATATGGTCAAGACAAAGACTCCCCGGCTACCCACAATGCCCTGAAATGGGAGGAGAAGGTTGCCTGGCTGTGCGAGGAGAAATGCCAAGCAGGGAGCAGGCAGGGAACCTATCACGACCACAAGTCCGGGCATGGTGGGAGGCCGCAACGCTGATCCAGACTTCAGCGCTTGTGGGCCCACATCACAAAAGGGGTTAGAAAAGCCAGCGGGGACCACCTCATGCCAAAGAACCTTCCCCAAAGAAAAGGCTGAAAGGCATGAGCTGTCAGGTGTGTGAAAGGCAAGGATATGGCCCCAGACCCGTGTGGTTGTGGTGGGGTGAACTGCCATCCTGTGTGTCTGGGACTGAAGGGTCTCCAGGAATGTGGGACTTTCCATTTTAAAACTGGGATCATCCTGGGGTGCTTGGGTGGCTCTGTTGGTTAAGCACCTGATTCTTGGTGTCAGTTCAGATCATGATGTCTTGGTTTGTGAGTTCAAGTCCCGCCTCTGGCTCTGCGCTCACAGCACAGAACCTGCTTGGGATTCTGTCTCTCCCTCTCTCTGCCCCTCTCACATTCTCTGTCTCGCTGTCTCTCTCAAAATAAATATAGATAAACTTAAAAAACTGGGAAAGTCCTGGGTATGGAGCCTGTAAAAAGTAGCTCCTTGAAAGCAGGAGATACACATGAGATTGAGCCCCCACCTCCTCCATTCTCCATCCTGCACCGGGGTGACAGAGCAGCAGAGCCATCCCGGTTTGGGGGACTCAGAATGAGGTGTCTTCAGTCACTCCATAGGATCTGAGTGAACAGACAGCAGTGAATGAATGGCTGACTGGATGAATTAGTGAATGACCCCAACATGGTATGATTATTTATATTTATATGACAGTTCTGTTTTAATATGATTGTCTTCCATTGACCAACATATAAATTCCACCACCTGACAAATGCTGGTAAATCTACTGCCTCCCACCACTAGGCAAGTCCCCATGGGGCAAAGGAAATCCATTTGAGGCCATGAATCAAAAAGATCATAATAAGGGACGCCCGGGTTGCTCAGTCAATTGAGCATCTGACTTTGGCTCAGGTCATGATCTCGTGGCTCACGAGTTTGAGCCTCATGTTGGGTTCTGTGCCGACAGTGTGGAGTCTGGAACCTGCTTCAGATTCTGTGTCTCCCTCTCTCTCTGTCCCTCCCCTGCCTAGACTCTATCGCTCTAAAAAAATAAACATTAAAAAAATTTTTTTTAAAGATCACATTTGGGGTGCCTGGGTGGCTCAGTTGGTTAAGTGTCGACTTCGGCTCAGGTCATGATTGCACGGTTCGTGGGTTCGAGCCCCACGTTGGGCTCTGTGCTGACAGCTCAGAGCCTGGGGCCTGCTTCAGATTCTGTGTCTCCCTCTCTCTCTGACCCGCCCCTGCTCACACTGTCTCTCTCTCAGAAATAAATTAAAAAAAAAAAAAAAGATCACATTCACACGCATATTATATTTGTACTGTTTCTGCCTTGAAGGAACTTACTTTCTATCTGAAGAGTCAGTGTGAGCACAGAAGAGTTATAATCCGGAAGCCTGCGCCTGGTGCCAAAGAAGAGGGGCTCCCAGCAAGTGCTGTGGAGACAGCATGTGACATTGAAACGGTGGTAACCTTCCCTTTGGCACAGGCTATAGGTGCATAACTTATAAGAGGCATCTCCAGGGTGCCTGGGTGGCTCAGTCAGTTAAGCGTCTGACTCTTGGTTTGGGTTCAAATCATGATCTCATGGTTTAGTGAGTCCCAGCCCTGCTTTGGGCTCCATGCTGATGGTGAAGAGCCTGCTTGGGATTCTCCCTTTCCCCCTCTCTCTGGACCTCCCTCCTTCAAAATAAGTAAATAAAGTTAAAAAAAAGAAAAAAGAGCCATTTCCATTTATGTTTCTCATAGTCCTGAGAAGTGGGTATTCTTATCACACCCCTTTTACAGAGTGGGGACCTACCACCGCCAGGATCTTGGCAAACTGCCCAAGGTCACACTGATAGTAAGCGATGGGTCCTCTGTCTTTCTGGCTTTAGAGACCATCCTCTTAACCCACACTCTGCTACTTTTGTGCTCCAGAGACAGAAGACCTGAGCGGGTCCTGGCGCTGCTGCCTAATAGCTGTGGGACCCCCACTCTCCAAGACACCCCACTCTCCAAACCTCAGTTTCTCTGCCTTCAAAATGGGCATAGAAGCAGTATTGGCCTCATTGTGTTGCATGGAAAGTTCTAGTCCACAGTAAGCTTTTCGTGAATGCCAAGGACAAGGGAGAGGAGTGTCCCGGAGCACAGTGAGAGATGGTGTGAGGAGGCCAGCCTGGTGGTGAGGAGCTAACAAACAGAGACTGATGGCTGCACTTTCAACCTTGACTGCACATCAGAATCATCTGGAGAGTGGCACCCAAACTAGGTAAATCGGAACATTTGAGAGGAGGATCAGACATCAGAATCTCCGTAGCTGCCTTGGTGACCTCAATGTACAGCCAGGATTGAAAGCCATTGGCCTAGCCCTTTGCTCTTAGAGGTATGGACCTTGAAGGTGTGTGGGCATCACTGGGCTTGTGTTAGAGATGCAGAATCTCAGGTCCCACCCCAGACCTGCTAATGGGACTCTGCCTTTGAACAAAATCCTGGGTGATTCGTGGGCACATTAAAGTCTAAGCATCCCAGGACTAGCCTGTGCATCGTACTGATGAGGAAAATAAGCCAAATGCAAGGCAGGTTTTGAACCTGATTAAAATCCAAAGTGCAAGTTGGGGGGGAAATGAGGGGCGGCTATTTACAACAATCACCCACCCTCATCTCCTGGCAAACGCAAAGGGCAAGGGGGATAGGCCTCTGTGTGTTTAAACGTCAATGAATCCGTGATTGTGGATGCTCAGGAAGTCGGGCTTCTGCCAGCCTTCCGATGTTTGCTCATCTGCCACGGTATCAGCCAGAGGACTAACATTATCTGGTGTCAACAATGCTCGCACTGGGCACTGGCCTGGGATTAGCAGAAAAATAGCATCCTGCGTGAAGCCATGGAATCATTACCGGAAAATAATTCCCAAAGAGCTTCTCCTCACCCGGAATGGGCAGTTCTCCATCCCTGGGAGAACCAGCTCTGAGGGCAATGGTGGCTGGGGCTTAGCCTGTGTGACCGAGCTTGGGACAACTCTGCTGAGTCTCTAAATGTAGGGTTTTCTTGGGAGGGAAAGGGGTCATAACATCTAGAATGTGAAGAAATGACACAGACTAAATTCTGATCAGTATTTACTATCTCTGGTAATCCCAATGGGTCCACCATCATTCGCTAAGAGGCAGCTAAAAAGTAGAGTCTACATCTTATCTTGAAAGCATTTAAAAAGTACAAATATGAAGTCTCTGTTGTAAAAAAAAAAAAAAAAAGGAAAAGGCAGTTCAGTCTGCTTCAATATCTAACATTATCTCAGGAGAGTCAACTCTTTTGGTTGGCTGTTGATAATCTAATCAAAGATGTGGCCCATCTGCCTGAAAAATGGGCATAAACATGAACTTTCCCCACAGCTTTACCTACAACCTATCCCATTTCCCTGGCTACAGCGATTGATTCAGGGATAGACACACGGACCCGTTTAGGACCCATGAGACTCAATAAAATTATATTCTGAATTAGACCCTGCCCCCAGATGAAGCCCAGATTCCCCTGACTGTGCTGTATTCCAACCCAATATTTTCCCTTTCTTAAGTCAATTGGAGTGAGGTATTTCTGTTATTTGCAACAGGAAGTATCCTGTGATTATACATTTGTTTTAATGTCTTGGATAAATTCAGTTTTTCAATTATATGGCAATGATAAATGGAGGAGTTAAAAAAAAAGACTCAATGGAAATTAAAGGAAGGTGCTCTCCTCTTTCCTATTATTGTGTGACAAAGAAGGCTGTAGCCACAGGAGCCAGAAGTTGGCAGTCATCATCTTGGGGCCACAGGGGAGAGTCCATGTGAGAATGGACTCAACACAAAGGAAGCAGAGCCCAGAAATGAAGAAAAATCTGGTCTTGGACATAGCATCTGAGCCTTGAAGTCCTGTCAGATCTATCCCTGGACATTCTAGCAAATACTGTAAGCCCATGCTTAACCCAATTTATGCCCCATGCAACCAAAAGCACTCTGGTGGGTAATCTTCATTAATTCATTGGGTGTTTTTTTTTGATGATTCTTCACATGGCTACCAATTAAACATTAAATAATGTCACCATACAAATGCTTTATATGACCTAATGTTGCCCTTCAGTTTCAGTAAATCTCTTTATTCCTACAGTTAATCCTCAGCTTTTCCCAGGTTCCTTTATAAATAAATCCCTCCTAATACAAGGTTCCTTCACTTTCATGTGCCAATGATGTTATCATGTACCACAGAATTGGATATCATGATATCATATCATATTTCAATAAATATATAAATATGATTTTTAAATTTTTTTAATATTTTAAATTTAGTTTTGAGAGAGAGAGAGCACAAGCAGAGGAGGGGCAGAGAGACACAGAATCTGAGGCATAGATTACTCAACCGTGTAGGCCACCCAGGTGCCCTGGGATTACCTTTTTAAAAAGAAATCTTTAAGTAAACATTAAAAACAATTTAAAGGGCGCCTGGGTAGCTCAATTGGTTAAGCTTCCGACTTTGGCTCAAGTCATGATCTCACGGTTCATGGGTTCAAGCCCCGCATCAGGCTCTGTGCTAACGGCTTGAAGCCTGGAATCTGCTTCAGATTATGTGTCTCCCTTTTTCTCCCTCCCCTGCTCATGCTCTCTCTCTGTCTCTGTCTCTCTCAAAAATAAATAAACATTAAAATATTTTTTAAATAAAAAAAGAAATATTTACCACTTTTAGAAACTGCAAAATGTGGATAAGAATTTTAAATCTCTGGCATTTACTCCCCAAAAATATCTGGGGCGGGGGTGGAGAGTATTGATATTGACTCTTATTGAATGTGGTCAACATGTGGTACTTGTGGGTTCGTAATATGCATTCTTTTGATTGTGTACATGTTTGAAATATCCTATAATTAAAAGTTGAAAAAATCTCCCAAGCATTGGTGAGTAATAAAGATTCTATTGAAGATTCAGGAACAGAATAGTAAGTTGGGTTGCAAGAGCAAATTCACTCAGATGTTCCCACTAGACCCTTGCCTCACTCAAGTCTGCTCCTCCCCCATTGCTTTGGCCACATCCTTCCTCCCTTTACTGCCTCTCAAAACCCACCTCCTCACCTCCCTCTGTGGCTCAGGGTACCGCACTCTCCATCATGTCTTCTCCACTCCACTCAGCAAAGCCAGAGCCTTCCATGCAGCCCTGCAGCGACTACCAATATTTCTCCCACCTGCCCCAGGGGTCCTCACTCATCCTGCCACCATATTAAAGGGCTGGTCCAACAGAAAGTCGTGGCTATCCTTCCCAGGCCCTAGTCCTGGAGCCCCACAATCATCTGGAAGCTTTTAAAAATACAGTTCCATTGCACATTCTCTCTCTCTCTCTCTCTCTCTCTCTGTCTCTCTCTCTCTCTCCCCCCCTCCTCCTCTTCTGTCCCCTCTTTCTCCATCTGGGAAACAAGCACCCACACCAATGGCTGGAACCCAGAGTGCCAAGTGGTGATACCCACTGCTCTAGAGAACAAGACGGCAAGACATTACATGCATCATATTGTTAATGATCAGCATAAATAACAGGAAATGTTTCTCTTCTAAAACATTGCTAATCCACGAAAAATACAAAACAGACTCTATCTCAGACTCTGAGTAAGATAGTTCCCCAGAATTCCCCTATTATTAATTTAAAGCATTTGATGCACAGTATTTACAGAGTACGTTGATGTTCAGCTTTTTCCCTCACCTGTAAAATGGTCAAAATAATAGCACCTACTTCTTAGGGCTACCTCATTCCTTGTTCCTCAATCCCTATCGTTATCCCCACCATATTTCTCTACACAGCACTTACCACTACCTATAATGTATTTTCCTTATATTTGCCTACAATCTCCCTCAAAGTCCCCACTAGAATATAGTCTCCAGAAGGGGAGTGATGTTTCTCTGTGCTGCTCACTGTTGTATACCCAACACTTGTATAGTGCTGAATGCATGGTAGAAACTTGTCACTGCTGAGGCATTGAGTGCTTACCAACTTGGGTGGCCGGAGGATAAAATGAGTTAACAAGATGCTAAGAAAAGTGCCTGGCACATGAGAAGCATTCTGTAAAGATCTGGTATTGCTAGTATTCTGAACAATTAGATTTCAGAGACTGGTCATTCCATGCACTAATTTCCAAGAACTTTGTTTTCAATCCCCCCTCACCTATTTTTTCCCAAAATAAAAACGTCCTGGTTCTTAATGAAGATTTGAACATTTCTCCACCAAAGGGGTTTCTGTGTTTATTCCATAGTCAGCCAGGCACTTTATCCTCTGGACATTGGTCACTTATACTACACAGGGATTTGGCCTCCTAAAGTTTCTCATCGAGATACTCTGCAAGGCCTTGGGGTCCTATGTGGACCTCCTCTGTTGAGGAATTCTCCTGCTCCCATCACCTGAATCCTTTATTCCTTTCCCCCAATGCCCTTCCTCCTCTTTTCCTTCTGCCATTATTCCTTAGAGGAATATTTGGTTCCGGGGACCTCATCCTCCAGCACTGAGCCCAAAACCACAAACATCAAGCCCAGAATGGAGAGTGCTCTGGCCAATGGCTTCTCCTCGATCTGCAGATGGAACAGGGGCAGGTCTGGCTGCACTGTTCCTCTCTTCCTGTGAGAAGAGTAGGTAGTAATTGACTCCCCTCCACTGGGCTCCTACCGCCTGGTTGACAACCACCCCAGCCCCACCCAGGAGATACTGGAATTGTTTGTGGGTCTAGGATCCAGAGTGCGGTTCAACCCTCTCTGTGACCCAAGAAGGGGGTCAAGATGGCATGTCAAACCAATGAATGGACACTTATTAAACAGGCGAGATGGTACACCCACACTGAGTGGCTCTGCATTGTACGCTCTGGGGTGCTCAACTGTCACCAACAGCAATTGTCCCTGTTCCCAGCCCCCAGCTTCGGGAGCAAAGAGCCTTGTCATTTTGCTAATGGAGAGATCCTAGAGAAATGAGACATGATTGTGAGGGGCTTTTCAAAGATACATGGCAGCCTCAAGGAGAACACAAGAGCACAATGCTGCTGAGCATCGTGGGCAAGTGTAATTACCTCAGACTCAATAGCACTTACAGATAACTGACAGGAATGTAGGGAAAATGAAAATGGAGAGGGGAACAGCCACAAAGTTCCAAGAGAAAGAATAAAATCTAGAGGAGCTTGTTGAAAATGACAGGTATCAAGCCGAGTGGGGAAGTGGGGGGAGGAAAGACAAACCACAGTAAGTTTTCAATTTCTCAAGAAAAATGTGATGCAGCAATCAAAACAAGTAGGAATGAGTTGAAATAACAGTCTTGACAGCTGGAGCTAGAGTAGAAATTGGGGATGGGTGGGAAAGAGAAAGGAAATTATCTGAGACCCAAAAGGGAAGAGAAAATGTGTTTGATCCAAAGGAAGAGCACAAAAGATGTTTTTCAATCCATTGGGAAGATTCTGAATTTAGTAAGATGGATGGGAAGGGGGCTTTTCAGGCTGTCCCCCCGCCATCTAGAATGCCCAGGAGAGGAGGGAAATCATCCCTCAGGATTCTGATCACAGCCCGCTGTCCTGTAGAGCACATACACTGTGTCTGCTGTTAGATTCAGGCAGCCCTCCCAGAAGCTGTCAGCAAAATCCCCACAGGGCCACGTCTCCTGCTAGCCCCTTCCCAGAACACTCCTGCCCAGCCCGTGGTAAACCTCACAACCACCCTTTGGGGAAACTCGGCCTGTGTTTCACCCAGTTCTTCATTCTGAAGCCTGGGATCTTGCTGTATTTTCCAATGCTCTATTCACTCTCTTCCATATTGAATCATAGAATGATTGAATGGGAGGCTGGGGGTGGGGAGTGTCCTTTAAAAGGAATCTTTAGAGACACAAGACCCCCCAAGGACAATCTTGCCAAAGGCAGATTTTGGGTCACATGTCTGGAGTTGGACCTGAAAATCTGTATCTTGTCTCAGGCTCCAGGGTGGTGCTGGGGCTGTTGCTCCTTGGACCATATTTCAAGAGCAAGACTTTGTGCCTTGCTGTTCAACACAGTAGCCACCAGCCAAATCAAATATAATTCAAAATTCACTTTCTCAGTCATACCAGCCACATTTCAATACCCACCATATTGCACACAGCAAAACAGAACATTGTCATCATCACAGAAAGCTCTGTGGGACAGCAATGATCAACCAATGACCACTTCATGAAGAAATCCTTTTTCTCCCTTGCTGCACACACATCCCCAGTGTGTCTGCCGGTGGGATCCAGGCATTTTCGTTCCCACGATGTGTTACTGGCTGGATTCAGCTGATCTGACTGTCACACCCAGCTGATTTTCTGTCTTGGCTGCCCACAGCCAGTCCCCCAATTTTGAAGACGTAGAACAGTCCAAGACACAGCATATTATTTAGTTCTAAATAGCCACTAGCATCCGATAAACACCTCATGTCTCAGAACAACAAGGCAAAGGGCTCATTTACAGCCAAAGGCAGTTGTCAAAGACTCCACCCCTGCTCTGTCTGATTTGTGGCTCTTGGACAACCAAGGAATAAGGAGTTCTTCTTTTAAGAGCCTCTCTAGCCTTCCATGGGGAACACAAAATAAGAACAGCCCATGTTTGCAAGTGACATTGGGCAGTGTACAGGCAGACAGCTCATGGGTCCTGGTCTTATGTTCTTGTCTGTGGGGAAGGAAGATGAGGGACTTTCCCTCTTTCTAAAAGGCACATAGAAGACCATCTGTCTTGGGGCACCTGGGTGGCTCAGTCACTTAAGCGTCTGACTCTTGGTTCCAGCTCAGGTCATGATCTCCAGTTTCATGGATTCGAGTCCCACATTGGACTCTGCGCTGACAGTATGGAGTCTGCTTGAGATTCTCTCTGCCCCACCAATATACATGCTTCCTCTTCCTCTCTAAATAAATAAATAAATAAATAAATACATAAATACATAAATAAAGTTTAAAAAAAAACACTATCTGTCTTATATTAGAGTAACACATCATTGGCCCTTGTTCTTAAGATCATGGAATTCACGTGTTGGGAGCATAAGTCCCACAAATTCAGGTGGTAAAGCAATGTAACTTTTTTTTTTTATCACTTTCTAAATCATGATCATTTCTAGGATAAGTCCCATGATGGATGCTGGCATGTGCCTTCCAGATCTCTCTTCGGGAATGAAGAAAGCATTTTTTCCCAGCTGTTGGCAATGCTGCTGACCAACGGTCTCCACCATCAGCCCCTTTGGGGATTGGCCTGGCCGAAGGGAGCCACCTCACCCAAGATTACCCTCCCTTTCCCTGTGGCTGCATCTACAGTCTGATCAGTGCCGGAGTGTGCAGGTCCAGCCCTCTTGCCCCGACTCAGGACAACTCTAAAGGCTCCAGAGCTGCCCATGGAGCTGGCTGAGCTCTCCAATGGGACTGCATCACAACCAAGCTCCTCCCTTTGCCCAGCCCTGCTTCCGGCCCCTCCCTGCACAGGAGGGGATCTCAAGAGCACACCCTAATAAACATCCTGCAGACTAGTCTTCGTCCCAGGATCTTTGGCCCAGGAAACCCAACTTCTGAAGGGCTGTGCTTTGCTGTCTTCAGACTATACCTGATTTCCAGGGGTCATCATAATCCCAAGAGATGAGGTGAGGGTACAGGAAATGATGATACAGCCTTTCATTATCATCTGCCTGAACTGCGTCACTGAGATGCCCAACATCCCATCTGGTCCTCGGATGGCTTTTCACACTACTCCTTGCCGAGTCAACCTCCAGTGGTCTCTACCAGCCTTTTGGGGCCAATGCTTTTTATGTGTATCCCTCCAGGCTCCTAGACATTAAGGAATACACTCGTCTGCTCCCACATCACGCTGGGACCCATTGGGACTCTCTCAAAAGGCCCACCTTTATGTGCACATCACATAGCCATCTCTTTTTGGTGTTTTGCTTTTTCTCCAGGCTCAACCCCAAAAGCATACCTACCAATCTGCTCTCAGAGCTACAAACATATTTAAAAATGTCTGTGTCGTTCCTTCTCCCTGGACTTGGCCTGGGAAAAGGAGCAGGACACAGAGCCCCTTCATGACAGATTTCAGATGACTAACAGTTCTGCGACATTCCCCCCTTAAAATATAAGATATATGTTCCCTGATCTCAAATGTGGGTGCACTTTCAGCAAAATATCACAGCAAAACTAACACCATGTCTTTATCCATAGTTGGGCCCAGGCCTTAAGAATCTAACAGTTTCCTGCCTCTTGAAACACTCTTTCTGGAATCCCTGGGCCACCATGTAAGAAGCACGATGACCCTGAACCCCTATATCAGAGAGGCCATATGGAGGTATACCAGTCATCAGTCCCACTGAGCCCAGCCTGCCAGCCACACCACCACATGAGTGAAGCTTGCAACCTTGGGTGCAGTCAGCCTCCAGCTGAAAACTATTGAGTGACCCCAGTTAACATCACATGGAACAAAAGAATTGCCCAGCTGAGCCCTGCCTGAATTCCTAGCCCACAAAATTGAGATATAATAAAACAGTTGTGTTAAGTTGCTGCTACCCTGTCTCAACAACATCCTTGACTTCTTTTTTCTCCACCGTCTCTATTCATACCCCTTTGGTGAATCTTTGCTGGTAGAGAGGTGAGACCATACAGAGCTAGGAACTAGAATCTCTACTTCTATGTATCACTTAGTCTTTCAAATTCCTCAGACCTGAGAGTGTCCCTCTTCTGCCAAAGGTTTGGCTTGTGGACCTCAAAAGCCAGGAGTCTTCTTTGCTTTCTTCTCTACTTTCTGCTGTGCCTTCCCTTCCCTGAAGACAAGGAATGATGGAGGGTCTTGCTGCCAAACTGGCATGGTGGTGGGAGATTGTGGGAGGAAATACAGACAGAAACATGAGAAAACATTTAAATATTATACTGCCACCCACAGAATTCTAGTGACTTTGGAAATCAAGGTCTAAACCACTTCTGTTAAAGAAAAAGAAACAAAGACACAGGAAATTGAGGTAATCAGCATAATACACAGGGCTGTGTGGCAGAGAGAGAACTTCAGACCCCAGGGACTCTGACTTCCAGCCCTGTGGCCATTTGTCAAGTCTTCAAAAATATGTCCAGGCATAGTTATTTGAAGTTGAATTATTCATCTTTTTAAATGTCTATTGATTTATGTATGAAAGAGAGAGAAAGAAAGAGCACGAACAGGGGGAGAGGCAGTGAGAGAGTGGATCTGAAGAATCCGAAGCAGGCTCCGGGCTCCGAGCTGTCAGCACAGCGCCTGACGTGGGGCTCAAACCCACAAACCATGAGATCATGAGCTGAGTTGAAGTCAGACAACCGACTGAGCCACCCAGGTGCCCCTGAATTATTCATCTTCAAAAATAGTTCACTCTCATACATCGTTGGTGGAAATGTAAAGTGGTATAATGACTTTAGACTGCCACTCCACAGTTAGGCACACACCAAAAAAGAATGAGTGCATGTCTGAAAAACACGTACAGAAATGCTCATAGCATATTTATTTACAACAGCCAAGGACTGGAAACAACCCAAATGTTCATCAACAGGAGAACAAATAAATAGACTGTGGTATGCTTATATAATGGAATATTACTCAGCAATGAAAAAAGAACTAACCACTGGGGATGGAACAAGATAACTGAACCTCACAAGCAGTGTGTTGAGCAAAAGAAACAAGCCACAAAAGACCACATACTATATGATTCTATTTATATGAAGTTCAAGAGCAGGTGAAAGTGATCTATGGGGTAGGGGCTCTCTGGACTGGGAAGAGGCATGAGGGAACATTCTCATGTGATGGAAGTGCTCTGTGTTTTGGTGTATGCATATGTAAGAGTTCATCACACTTAAGATTTTTTTTTTAATGTTTTATTTATTTCTAGGAGAGAGAGAGAGAGAGAGACAGCGTGAGCAGGGGAGGGTCAGAGAGAGAGGGAGACACAGACTGAAACAGGCTCCAGGCTCTGAGCTGGCAGTCAGCACAGAGCCGACGCGGGGCTCGAACCCACGAACTGTGAGATCATGACCTAAGCGAAAGTCGGACGCTTAGCCGGCTAAGCCACCCAGGCGCCCC
>JAESUZ010000093.1:29040-46452 GCA_017311185.1 Proteles cristata cristata
TTTTATTTTATTCTTATGATATATTATTGGCAAAAATGAATTTTAAGCTTTTAATATTATCTAAATGGGTGGCTCATCAGGGGTCATATAATTTTACCTTCAAAAACACCAGGGAACAAGCCCCTTCTGTCTGAACACACTATACAAGCTTTCTTCTTCTGAGATCTTACTGCCACGCCAGGATCCACCAGAAGTGGGAAAGGTCCTCTTGGCTCTCAGACCTCCATGATGGTTCTGACCTACATTGTGAAGACACATACTGTTCCCTATGCCTGGAAAACCCTTTCTTCTTTATTTGTCCAACTTCTATACGTCCTTCAAAACCCAAGCATCCTTGGTATCCTCTATGTTTCCTTTCTCTGCTTTTCATGGCCTCTGCATCTTTATTTCCACTGGACTCCAATTGTCTGTTTCACCTCTGTGAACTTCCCCAGCTTGTGTCCAGGGTCAAGTCTGCATATGCTTTGCAACCCCTTCTTGGCTCAGTGCCCAGCAAACATGAGGGGTGCAATTTGTCTGGAGGTGGCTCCAAAATGATGGATAAATCCTCAGTTTCCAGTGTAGCACAGCTGTTTCACAGGGTCTTCATAAATGAAAAATCAACATTGCAAGAGTTCATCTAGAGACTGGGAGAAATGAAATGTTCACAAAAATAGAAGTGTTGTGAGTGCAACTGTGTAAGTGGGAAGCCTCTCTTTTCTATGGAGACTAATTGCCCCCAATGGGCTAATGGCAAATGATGAGGAATGAAGGATGCCAAAATTATTTATAAAGATTTGGCTCCTGTGGCTTTGATAAATTCATCATGAAATGCCCTGACAAACCCCCATTCCAGGGGAGCCCATTGCTCCTGTGATCACAACTTGAGATGTGTTTAAGTTTCTGCCTTGGGTAGAGTTCCAGAAATATCAAATACTGGAGTGTGAGGATGGGGGGATAAGAGCTTGGGAGAGCTGGACAACTGACTATTTGGAGATGCATTTTATCAGAGAGTGCAGGCCTTTGATCCATCTGTTCCAAAACTTCACTCATTTTCCTCCCTACAGCTCTGGGGTAGAAAGACACATACAGGCCTGCTTTTGGGAACTTAAATACAGGCTTCCAACCTAAAAATCAGATGGACATTAGTGATTCCAGAGAAAATATCTGAGTAAAAGCCTCAGTTCTACCCAAGATTTGTGATCCCAGAGATCTTCCCAATGCATTCAACCTCCATCATCTTGCTACCACTTCCAGCCCTCCAGGGATTTCCTTCAATGTAGGAAGTATTTTTAGAGAAAAAGAAAGAAAGAAGAAAGAAAGAACGTAAGAAAGAAAGAGAGAAAGAGAGAGAGAGAAAGAGAGAGAGAAAGAAATAAGAAAGAAAGAGAGAAAGAAATAAGAAAGAAAGAAAGAAAGAAAGAAAGAAAGAAAGAAAGAAAGAAAGAAAGAAAGAAAGAAAGAAAGATAGTTGAGGGCAGAGGATGAAAGAGCTCAGGTGGACGTGATGGTCATCGGAGCAGCTCAGGCCTTCTCCAGAAAGCACTGGGAAGACAGAAGTGTTAACAGGAGGGGCTCCTGGGTGGCTCAGTCGGTTAAGCTTCCAACCTTGGCTCAGCTCATGATCTCATGGTTCATGAGATCAAGCCCCATATTGGGCTCTGTGCTGACAGCCTGTTAGCGCATATCTCACTTTGGATCTTCTGTCCCCTCTCTCTCTGCCCCTCCCCCCTCTCTCTCAAAAATAAACATTTTTTTAAAAGTGTTAACAGCACCTGAAAGCAACATCTCTCCATACATTCATGGAAAATGGTATCTTGCTACTTGTGATTCTATTCTGCTCTAAAAAAGTGGAACTTGGTTCTATGAATCTTGCAGCTCCAATATTCAGGCAGAAGGCAAACGGGAAAGGAAACCCTGAGGACCTACTGCATGATCTTGATGCCTGTTCAGGAGGATGCTAAGGCAGGGTGCCTCTGGCCCGAGTTTTGGGGGATGCTTCACTACGCTAGCCATCAAGTAGGCAGGGAAATCTGAACTACCTCCCCGTATGCAGATGTGCCAAGGAAGTCGGAACCCTTATCTGGGTCAAGGATCTAAAAACAACATCAGAGTGTGCAAAGAGATAGGATTTGAGGAGAAATTCTTTGCAGAAAATTGCACAGAAGCCCTGAAGGGTTAGATAGAGGGTTAACCTCCATTGTTTCCAGTCTATACTGAGTGGGCTTCAATGGGAGCATCCAGAAGACTTCTTCTGGGTTTTCTGAAATTAAGGGGCAACATGGCCTTGAGTTGTGCTCCTGCCCATGAAATCAAAGGTGTGTGTGTGCCAGGTGTGGTACCAGCTGTGGGCCATGTTAAGTCTTGCTCAGGAGTCTGAACCCTGAGGGCCAGGGCCTCCCAGGATGAGATCTGTGAGGAGCAAGTACATTGACAGTAGCACTCGGAATCAACTTTGCCATCCTACCTCCATGCGCCACGCCTCGGTGGGGTCTCAAACAGCCGCTCGCATGCGGGAGAGAGATGAACAAGAGAAAAGCAGAAGACACTTCTCTTTCCCATTGGGAAGCAGGCCTAGCATGGTGAGAAGCCTTACTTTGAGTGATGTATTAGTCATGTCTTTCTATTCTATATTTTTTGGTGCTTTGACATCTTGGGGCCCTTGCTGACCCTGGAGGGACTGGCAAGGCTAGCCAATTCATAGAGATAATAATAAAAAAAAATCTTGCCTTTGAGGCAGCTCCTTTCTTATGCAAATCAACCAACCAATCCATACTCCAACACCTCCTATGTCAAACTCTCACTGGGCCACTACTTACCAGCCTAACCACCCCAGGGCCAGGTATCAGGTGACTTGGAACAGCTTCTATACCCCAGGCTCATATTGTCTCTCACTCCCTCCACCAGACCCCTGTGCTTCCACACGCAGCTCCCCGTGGTGCAGTGTATCCCTTTCTCCCCGGATCTGTGAGTGTCACAAGCCATCTTTTCAATGGCAGCCTCCTGATATGTTGGCCTCACCATATCTGGGTAGCAAAACCTACATTTTAGAATGAGTGAAGAGCAAGGCCTTGTTTAACATCCTTGATGGGATACAACCTCATTATCAATGAAGAAGTGACTGAAAGTCCACCTACTACCTATATCTGAGTAGGAAACAAGTTTATGTTCATGTTTCTGTTCAGGAGCTGGGGAAAATTACTTTTCTGACAATTTGTAAAAGGACTAACTGAGACAAAAAATAAAATAGCATTTTGGTTATGCCATGAGTTGTAATTTTCAGTAGACCAGTTTCAGCTATATTTAAATCATTATTCTTCTTCACAGCTAGGAATGTTACTACACGATAAAGGAGAAGAGTATTCTCCAGGTTAGAGCCCTCCGTGGGCTTTGGATATGGGGACCCTGCAACTGTCATCACGCATGTCACGTTCTTGAGGTCTTGTGCTCACTTGAATGTGCACTTGTTGATGGCAAAAGAACACGAGAGCTGGTTATGAGGAAAGGGGCCAGGCCTATTCAACCTGAATATTTTGATAAAAATAAGAGGAGTCAAATCCAAGGATTTGTGCCTGGTGTTGTCACTGGAGGTGTGAAGAAGGGCATTGGAGAAATCAAAACCCTGATGGATGGAGAGACCTCCTGATGAGGGTTGTGACCATCTCCTGTCCACTCTCTGAAATAACCCAAGAAACTAGAGGAAGCCTGCTGGGTGCTGACCAGAGGTCAGAAATGTGGAGCCGTGTCTGCAATAAGCATGCAGAGGAAACCAAACTGAGGAAGGCCGCAGGGTGGGCCTGCAACCATTCTGCTCTGAAAGTACGAGTCTCATGAGAAGAATGTCTGGGAGACCTGGGGTTGTATAAGCCTCCCATCCTTCACCTCTAGAAACAGAAGGGCTAGATGCAAAACAGGCTATGAGCTGATAGTGGATCCTGGGGTCCCTTTGCAGGTTCTCAAAGTTTAGAAGCATGAGAATCCCCTGGATAGCTCTTTAAAGTGCTGCTTTCCTGGGGGAGCCTGGGTGGCTCAGTCAGTTAAGCATCTGACTTTGGCTCTTGTCATGATCTCATGGTTCATGGGTTTGAGCCCAGTGTGGGGCTCCGTGCTGACAGCTCAGAGCCTGGAACCTGCTTTGGATTCTGTGTCTCCTTCTCTCCCTGCCTCTCCCCCTGCTCGCATTCTGTCTCACTGTCTCTCAAAATAATAAAGAAACAGGATGAGACCAGGAACCAGCATTTATCAAACACGTAAGAAGTACTTTTTCAGCTAGTGCAACAGACCTCTCGCCCATAGGTAGACTGTTTCTGTGAAACCCCTGATTTTACTCCACACTAACCCTCAGCCCCGATTCAGCACTGCCTTGTATCCCCCCCATCACCACACACACACACACACACACACACACACACACACACACACACACACCAGAAAGAACACTCCTCAATGAAACTCTCTTGAGCAGTGAAGACTTACTTAGGATGTCACAAGAAAGGTTGAGAGAGAGGTTACACTGTAGGACACACAGCATTTTATTACAAATTTCTCCTTTGGACCGCTCCGGCCCAGTGTCTCCTTGTGGACATCAGACATGCTCAGTGTCCGCCTCCTGACGTTTGCCCAACTGCTCTACATTTCCCCTGTCTCTCCCTCATATGTTCCAACTCTTTGCTAAATTTAACTCTGCCCACTCGGCCAATTTTGAGTACTCATACTTTGCAAACAAAATGTCCCCAGCTACTAGGATCCACACCCTCTACCTTTCCCCAGGAGCCACGCTGAGGATGGGGCTCACCTCCGATGAGACACCACTGGGGAAGCAGCCGGGTGGAACCGTCAGCCAGCTATGCCAAGAGACCCAAAGTCAACGTGAATGCATGGGTGTGAGAAGCCAGCGAGCCACAGGGAAAATGCAAGTCAAAACCACAATGTGGTCCCACTCCATACCCACCAGATCCCACTTCAAAACCAGATAAGCACTAGTGTTGAGAAATAGGTGGTGAAATTGGAACCCTCATACATTGCTGTTCGTAAGAATGCAGAATGGTACAACGGCTTTGAAAACTAGTCTAGCACTTCCTCAAAAAGTTAGGCATAGAGCTATCATATGACCCAGCAATTCCCCTAAGTATGTACCCAGGAGAAAGAAAGCACATGTGCACACAAAATCTTGTGCATGAAGGTTCATAGCAGCATTATTATATTACATTAGGCAAGAGGTGAAAACAACCCAGATGCCCATCAAGCGATGAATGGATAAGCATGTGGTATATCCACACACACTGGATGGAATACCATGGAACACTATGCAGCAGTACAAAGGAATTAAGTGGCGATTGATGCTATAACACGGATGAACCCTGGAAGCATGTGAAAGAAGCCAACCACAAAAGGCCTCATATTGTATGATTCCATTTATCCGGAATGCCTGGACTAGGCAAAATCTATAGATAGAAAGCGGCTGCATGGTGGCTTAAGGATGGGAGACCTTGGGGAGAAATGGGAAAAGATCCCTAATGGGTACACAGTTTATTTTTTGGAGTGAAGACAGTGTGCTAAAATGGATTGTGATGACTGGTTGTACAGCTCTGTGACTATACAAAAGCCATTGGGTTGTTGATTTTAAATAAGTAAATTGTAAGGCATGTGAAGTATAGCTCAATAAAGCCATGATTTTTTTTTAGCAGAGAGAAAAAAAGCAAAAAGTCCACAGGATATTTCACAGTCTTGGGCCAAGCAGGCCTCTGGTGAATATCAGCTCCACCACTTTCTGGCCATGTGGCTCTGGAAGTTATTTAACATCTTAGAGCCTCTGTTTTTTAGCTATAAAATAGGGACATAAAAACATACTCACACTTATTGTGAGTTGAATAAGATCATGTGTACAAACTGCTTAATACACTGTTGGAACACAGGATAGCGTACACTCAATAAGTGGAAGCTAATAGTACCGCTAATAATAGTAATAAAGGACTCAGAGGCCTTTGTGCTCATTTGTCCACTCGGTGAATATATACACAGGGCTGCCCTGTGTCCAACAATGTTCAAGGCACTGGGGATACAGCAGTGAGCAGATCAGAAAAAAATCCTGCATGTGTGAAGCTCACATTCCTATCTGGGGAGAAATACCACAGACAGACAGACGGACAGAGACATGGCAAAAACAGATAGGGTCAGATGGGCCTCCAGGCCTCCTCCTCAGAACAACTCGCTATTAGGTTTTGATGATTGGCCCTTAAATGAGGTTTTATTTCAATGTACAATCCTCAAGGCCAAAGAACGTCCACCCCCCAAGAGGGCAAAACTTCTGCCCACTTTATCCCCGTGACACTTCGAGCTCCATCTTGGAGAAGCATGACATCTCTGGCATAAATGTTCTTTCCAGATTTTATCCTAGTGACATGGCTTGAAGTAGGCCCTCTTCCCAAGTCGCACAAAATTCAATTTCCCATCACTTCCAATGAAAGCTATGCTTCTGAGCAAATGCAATTCCAAGTAGTCATTAAGATTCATGCTGCTAATAGGGCCTCCTGTCTCTCTGATTCAGTTTGGATCTTCTGAAAACGCCTTGATTAAATCTGGCTCTTCTGAAAATGTCAGGGGCTTTGATTCAGGAAGTGTGAATTCTCAGCAAGCTTGCCAAGTATAGGACGCTTCTCTTTGTACATGTTCACTTTCCTCGGTGACTAAGGCCTGTGTCTTACACAAATGGGTACATTTTTAGCCTGGTGATGAGGAGAAGCACCTGCCAGAAGTAAATTCTCATTTCCCTTTGCCTTGCAGCTTCACTGTGCCGTGAAGGTAACATCATGCCCGGGCACCCTCAGTCCCCTGAACGCGTCTGCAGAGACCAGGCTGTGCCCATTCCAAACCTGTTCATCAGCAGAGCTCAGTTAGGAGGACATGGGGACATTGCACGGTATCTGCCTGGAGGTGTGCTTCGCTGCATTAAGCACTTCTCAGTTTCCAAAAGTCCCAGAAGCCTCCTCTGTCTTCTCTCCTCGGTCCTGAGCACACGGCAGAGGGATGAGCTGGGATTCTCTCAAGCGATGCAACTCGCATTGGCCAACAGGACAGACACATGACAGTCCCCTCTGGGAGATGGCTCCAGGAGCTGTTTGCTGTATTTTCTGACAGATGCCGGGGGAGGAGGACGTGAATGGCCCAGGCACACCTGTCCTTTAATAGCCTGACAGCTGTAACAACGGCCACCCCCGTGGCCATGTTCGGACAGGGACAGAAATAATAACAGAGCCTGTGGATGTTTTAATGAGAATGTGTGGGTTGCTGGGGGATACCTGGAAAGATTAGCTTCACTTCCTCCCACATCCTGCTCCTTTCTCGGCCCCAAAAGCTACCACCTCCCACGGGGACAGGAGGAGAGAACCAGGGCCCAAAGCGTGGCTTGGCTTTTAAACGTCAAGAGTCAGCTTTGAGGGGCGCCTGGGTGGCTCAGTTGCTTAAACATCCGACTTCGGCTCAGGTCATGATCTCACAGTTTGTGGGTTCAAGCCCCACGTCGGGCTCTGTGCTGACTGCCAGCTCAGAGCCTGGAGCCTGTTTCAGAGTCTGTGTCTCCCTCTCTCTCTGACTCTCCCCTGCTCATGCTCTCTTTCTCTCTCTCAGAAATAAATAAAACATTTAAAAAACAAAAAGGGTCAGCTTTGAGTTGTAAGACCTGAAGGACTCAGAGCTTCATTCACAGATCATCTAGAAACTTGGAAGACCTGTGACAGGTTAGAGCCAGTCTTCCCAGCTCCGGAGGAGAGAGAGGTCCCAGGATGGCAGGAGAGAGAGCCTCTAGGAAGCTGTGCAGGCTGCAAGGGAGGTGGACACGGGGCGCCGGGGGTGGGGGGGAGGATCTGCTCCTCAGCCACTGCCAGAACCTGCCCGGGGACTGAAGAATATGACAGAGACCTCAGACAGGTGTGGGAGTCCTGGGGGAGAGGGTCCCCCACTTGGGCGTGCCAGATAAAATGCGATACTAGAGACATATGTATACTTTTAAGACCTCCCACTCATTGCTTACCTGAAATTCGAATTTAACCAGGTGACCTGTATTCGTACTTACTAAGTCTGGCTCCTCACCTCCTGGAGGAGAACCTGAAAAGCCCCGCTCACCTTAAGTAAGATGAGGAAGAGCGAGGCAGGGAAGGGCCACAGGGTCTGGGACAGCCTTGGGAACATCGCAGCCCCATGGCCAGTGGCAGGAGGAAAATGTTTGCTGCACAGCAGAGGGAGACCTGGAGCCAGCCTGTGGATGCTTCCAGAAATCAAATGCGGAGGACAGAGCCGCCACCTGCAGGAAACATTGTCCTCAGACAGCACAAGTGTGGCCTGATATGTGTCCCAGACCAGGTCTCTCTCTCACTCACTGCATGTGTCCCTCTGTGCAGGATTAATAAAAGCCCACACTTACAGAGCACTTGCTATGTACCAGGGACTGTTCACATAACTTAACACTTAAGAAATGCACTATACTTTGTACACTCCTCTAATCTTTGCAACAGCCCCACAAGGTAGATGGTTTTATCTCCATTTTCCCAATGAGAAAACAGACACAGAGAAAATAGATGTGCATCCCAGAGTCATCTGGCTGGCAGGTGACAACCCAGGTGTGTGTCTGGCTGTTTGGGTCCAGAACCCACACTCTTTTTTTTTTTTCAGTGTTTATTTATTTTTGAGAGAGAGAGAAAGAAAGAGAGAGCCAGCCAACAGGGGAGGGGAAGAGACAGAGGGAGACACAGAATCTGAAGCAGGCTGCAGGCTCAGCACAGAGCCCGACGCGGGGCTCGAATCCACAAACTGCAAGATCATGACCTGAGCTCAAGTCGGATGCTTGAACGACTGAGCCACCCATGTGCCCCATCCAGGTGGCTTTCAAACTCATGGTCCAAGATGGGTGCTGTAGCCCCAATCATCACTTCTGAGTTCCAAAGAGGAGGAAGGGGGGGACAAGGTGAGTTGTCTATCCTTTCAAACTCTTCCAGGAGGTCACACATACTACCTCTTAGTGACGTGGCCTCATCTTGCTGCAAGAGAGTCTGCGCGGGAAGTTATCTTTTGGTTTGTCGGCAACATGTCCAGCTACAAGTCGGACATAAGGAGAACATGATTATTAAGAAGCAACAGCAGTCTTGGGGCGCCTGGGTGGCTTAGTCGGTTAAGCGTCCGACTTTCGCTTGGGTCATGATCTCGCGGTTCGTGGGTTTGAGCCCAGCGTCGGGCTCTGTGCTGACTGCCAGTTCAGAGCCTGGAGCCTGTTTCAGTCTGTGACTCCCTCTCTCTCTGACCCTCCCCTGCTCATGCTGTCTCTCTCTCTCTCTCCTGGAAATCAAATAAAATATTAAAAAAAAAAAAGAAGCAACAGCAGTCTCTGTTACACTGTCTCAGAAATGGGAACGACCCGGAACTATCCATCTCTCCTAAATGTCCCTTTGCCCAAACCCTTAGCCTCAGCTCCGCCGTGGACGGAGCCAGCAAATCAGTGTGAGTGGCTTCTCAAGGCTTCCGGGAAGAGCTCACACGGCTGGAGGCTGAGGTACAGAAACCCTCCCAGGGACTGTTCCCAGCCCCTGCATCCCCACTTCGAAGCAACCACCATTCTGACTGCTGTTACAACGGGTGAGCTTGGCATTTGCTAGCGCTTCATACAAGCTGGAACCACAGAGCGTGACCTTCTGTCTGGACTCCTCCACCTGCCCTGTGTCTGAGATTCGTCCCCGTGGTCCCGTGGAGTGTCAGTGCTGTGTGCTGCTCTACAGGCGACGTTGTCACTGTTTGCTTATCCATTCACTCTTTGAGGGACATCTGGTCTGTCTCCAGCTTTGAGATGCTGTAAATAAATCTCATGTGAGTATTTTGCACGAGGCTTTTTGTGGACATCACTCTTCATTGCTCTTGGCTCAATACCTCGGATTAGGACTAAGGACAGATAGACCTGAGTTATAGGGCACATAGACATTTAACCTTCTATGCAATTGCCAGGCAATTTTCCAGAGTGGTCATAGCATTTGGCAGCCCCAGACAATGCAGCAGCGTTCCAGGTCTGCACACGGTGAGTTCCTGGGGGACGTCCCCGTGGGTGACACTTTGTCCTCACCTGGACCCCAAGGGCCTGGCACGAAGATCTCCCGGTGAAGCTCTAGCCCTGGAAGCTCTGAGGGGCTCTTCTGCCAGAGGAGCACAGGGAGGGCTGGGCTACGGAAGTCCTGAGCCCGGGCCACGCCCACAGGCGCTGTCTGGGGAGGGCAGCCTGGGCAAGGTCATTCCTGGGACCGTGGAGATGGCGTGTCCCTCTCAGAGGATGCTCGGTGCTCCCTGCCATCCTTCACGTCCATACTGGCCTGTCAGGAAAGCCAGGGTCCGGCAGGATATACGAGGGGGAGGGGTGTAGGAGGTGAGCTTTAAACACTCAGGATGGGCACCTAAAGGAGTAATGGCCCCAGAAAAGTGCCAGCACCGCCTCCCGCACAAGCCCCCACATACTGCATAAGAAGCCAGGATGCAGGGACCCCGTCGCACCACTGGAGTGCAAGGAATCTGCAGGAGTTCAGGGCTGTTTCTCCCAGATGCAGAAGACTCTGTGGCCTGTGGAAGAGCCCCCCAGTGGAGTCTTAGGTCCACAGCTCAGCAAGTCTGGAGAATCAACAAAGATTTGGGGTGACTCAATCAAGAAACATCTCTCTATCACTCTTTGTATCTCTTCTGATTTTACTGTCTCCTCCACACAGTCTCTGTCATAGGCCATGGCTAGGGACAGTGACTTGGGAGTAGACAGTAATACTCATTTGTGCTAAGGGTAGCATAGCCAGTATTAGGGGAGAGGGTTCTGAAGCCAGCCCAGCTGGGATCAAATCTCAGCTCTGCTGTGTGACATTGGACAACTATGAACCTCTCTGTGCCTCTGTTTCCTCAGCTAGAAAATGAGGATGATAATAACATGTGCTTCACAGGCTTTTCTGAGGAGTAAATGAGTTAAGTTATGTAAAGATCTTCGAACAGGCCCAGAACATAAATAGCCCTTTAGTAAATTATAGTTCTGGAAGACCGAGGCTTTGCTTCAAAGCTGCTTTCGTAGCACAATTAGTTAAGGAAACTGAGGCACAAATGCAGCCCCTTGCCCAAGACCTGGAGTCTCTAAGTAGCAGGGCAATAGTTCTCGTTTTGTCTGGGTAGCTCCAAAGCTGGGCCCCATTCTTCATATCTCTACTCCTTTTATTGAGATCCTGTAAACCAACTGGGCTGAGTGGTGTGCTGAGGGCTTCGGAACGTGATTCCACTGCCACCTGGTGGTGATGTAGCCACATGGCCTGTGGCCAGGGCTCCCCCTGAAGACAAGGGGACAGAGAAGGACCAGGCCATGGCAGCATGACCAATAGAATCCAACACGTCCTCAAAGCCTCTCTGGAAGCTTTGTTCCCAGAGAACTCAGGATTCTCATTATTAGAATCTCTCCTTCTAGAAAAGGCATCTTGAGATAAATGCTTGCCAACGTTTTTATGTGTAATGAACACCACTGTAATGAACAAATCAGTGTTCAGCCCTCTCCTTCCCATGCATGTTTCTTCCCTGCATTCCCGACTTCCCTTGCGAACACTACCCCCAATAGACCACCCAAATCCATCATTCTGCTTCTAGGGAACCCACCTAAGGCAGCTGTGTTCTACCATCTGGACTAGAAGCAAAGGGAGTCAGACTGTGGGGAGAGAACAGCAAAGATTCTCCTCTTGACCAAACCTTAGGTGGCTTTTTGATGAAGTCTCAACTTTGGCCTATAAAAGCTGCAGACTCAGCACAAATGATATTTGTCCTTCCCCACACGAAAGGACTTGAACAAACACTAACATAGTCCCCAACAGCTCAAGGCTGCATCTCTAGGATGCACCCCCCACCCTCTTAAAGTGCCTGCCTGAGGGGGGTCAAGGCTGCCAGGGAAACCACTGCTTGTTCCAGCCCAAACATGGTCTGTGAAACCCCGCCCCCCACCCTTAGCGCCATTACTTTATTTTTTTTTTACAAATAGTTTATTGTCAAATTAGTTTCCACATAACACCCAGTGCTCATCCCCACAAGTGCCTTCCTCCATGCCCCCCTCCTCCCCCCCCATCCACCAGTCCTCAGTTTTTGTCAGCATTCAAGAGTCTCTCATGGTTTGCCTCTCTCCCTGTCCCTCACCATTTCTGCCCTTCTTCTCCTCCTTGTTCCTCCGTCAAGTTCCTCCTAATCCTCCTATACGTGCAAACATATGATATTTGTCCTTCTCTGCCTGACTTATTTCGCTCAGCATAACACCCTCAAGGTCCATCCATGTTGCTACACAGGCCAGATTTCATTGTTTCTCATTGCCATGTAGTATTCCATGGTATAGATAAACCACATCTTCTTGATCCATTCATCTGTTGATGGACACTTAGGCTCTTTCCATGTTTTAGCTATTGTGGAGTGCTGCTATGAACATTGGGGTCCATGTGCTCCTATGCCTCAGCATTTCTGTATCCCTTGGGTAAATTCCTGGCAGTGCTATTGCTGGGTCCTAGGGGAGTTCTAGTGTTAGTTTCCTGAGGACCCCCCACATTGTTTTCCAGAGGGGCTGCACCAGTTTACATTCCCACCAACAGTGTAGGAGGGTGCCCGTTTCTCCACATCCTCGCCAGCATCCAGAGTTCTCTGATTGGCTCATTTTAGCCACTCTGACTGGCGTGAGGTGATATCTCAGTGTGGTTTTGATTTGTATTTCCCTGATAAGGAGCGATGCTGAGCATCGTTTCATGTGTCTGTTGGCCATCTGGATGTCCTCTTTGGAGAAGTGTCTGTTCATATCTTCTGCCCATTTCTTCACTGGGTTGTTTGTTTTTCGGGTGTGTAGTTTGGTGAGTTCCTTATAGATTCTGGATATCCACCCTTTATCTGATATGTCATTTGCAACTATCTTTTCCCATTCCGTTGGTTGCCTGTTAGTTTTGTGGGTTGTTTCCTTGGCTGTGCAGAAGCTTTTAGTCTTGACGAGGTCCCAATAGTTTATTTTTGCTGTTGATTCCCTTGTTTTTGGGGATGTGTCAAGTACGAAGTTGCTGCGGTGGAGGTCAAGGAGGTTGTTTCCTGCTTTCTCCTCTAGGGTGTTGATAGTTTTCTGTCTCACGTTCAGGTCCTTTATCCATTTTGAGTTTATTTTTGTGCATGGTGTGAGAAAATGATCTAGTTTTATTCTTCTGCATGTTGCTGTCCAGTTCTCCCAACACCATCTGTTAAAGAGGCTGTCTTTTTCCATTGGATGTTCTTTCCTGCTTTGTCAAAGATTAGTTGGCTGTATATCTTTGGGTCCAGCTCTGAGTTCTCAATTCTGTTCCATTGGTCTATGTGTCTGTTTTTGTGCCAATACCATACTGTGTTGATGATGACAGCTTTGTAGTGCCATTACTTTAGAAAGCTTACAAACATGAGTCCTTTCTCTCCCCCTTGACATGTGGATCTTCCACCACCAGAACTGCCTTCTCAAGGACCCGAGTGTTACATCTTTGAAATGGAAACATTGAGAGGATAACTCCCACCTCCCTCGTATCCAACCCTCCCTCCCAGTCCTTGGGCACCTTGCTTTAATTCGCACTACCTCCTGTCACAAGGATGTGAGTTTGCTTCTCCGCCAGACGAGCACCAATGAACAAGCCCAGTCTCTGCTCCAGTTCCACACCAAGTCTTCCTTCAAAGTGCCCAGTCATCTCCGTACAAAAAGCGGAGTTCAGTTCACAATGGACCTGCCTCACCATCGCAATGGTTATAACTGAACAGTCTATCCTGACCACATTAGCCAGCGCCCAGCTTTCTCTTTGACAGGATCAATGAAGCAACTGTCCAATGGGCAGTAGGAGGGTGGAATGGGAAGGAGTATTTGTAGCACCCATGTCCTAGCTTACCGGTCATTTCTGGGCACTTCACCCCTGCCCTTGGACCCCATAAGACGCCTTGTGACACAATATATTCCCACTTCTTGCTTAAACAAACCCATGTCACTTTCTGTTACTAGTAAGGAATTCAGCCTTTACTGATATGTTTCCTCCTCGTGCCCTTCCTTTCCCTGCTGTCTGCCTGGCTTATACCTACCCATCTCTGCACACAGCTCCAAAGTCAACTCCTCCTTGAAGCCTGCCCTCATCAGCCACTCTGCAGCCCCTGGTGTGTGCCTCCATCTTATCCACAACCCCTTGAACACTGCCTGCACGTTGGGTTAACAATCACAGAAGTCCTTTGAGTTTATATGGGAAAATAAACCCTATTGACCAATAGAACGGAAACAGTGTGCTTCACTGGAAAACTATCCATTGTTCAGAACATATTGGTTCAGATTATCAGATCCTGGTTTCCTGTGAGTGAATTTGCAACTCTGTAAATCATAGACAACTGATAGCACTGCAAAATCATTCTTGCCTAGAGACGTGGAAGTTAATTCCATGCAAGGGAAGGGTGACCTCATTTCTGTGGAAAAGGAAGTCTTGCATCCACTTGTACATTCATTTCAAGATCCCCAATCCATCTGTAAATGGGTTTGTTCTTTCTGGTTGTGAGATTTTTACCAGTCTTCTCATTAGGAAGCTAAATAAAATCTCTAACATGTGTTCATGTTTATACCTGCATGAGAGTCATGATTCTACCAGTTTTGGAAAGTTGCTCTGTAACAGAAAACTGGGGTCTCTTATTTTTAATTCTCATAATAATGGCTGCCACAAACCATGCACTGTGTAATGGGTTATGCTTTCAATGCTTCATGTAGAGTGGAGATGTCATCAGTTTCGTTCACTGAATAAAATATACCGCAATTCTTCGAGCAGTCCGTGGCATATAGCAAGGGCTCAAAAACGTTATTTGTAACTAAATGAATAAATCTCAGCAATGCCAGGCAAAGCCGATGATTTCATTCCCATTTTATTCACTTTTTAATGTTTATGTATTATTTTTGAGAGAGGGGCAGAACACGGACAGTGGAAGACAGAGACAAAGGGAGACACAGACTCCAAAATAGCCTCCAAGCTCTGAGCTGTCAGCACAGAACCCGACACGAGGCTTGAACTAATGAAACGTGAGATCATGACCTGAGAAGAAGTCAGTTGCCCGACCGACTGAGTCACCTAGGCACCCCTTCATTACCATTTTTAGATGAGGAGGCTGAGGCACATAGCTATGGATGGTAGCGTGAGAATTTGAATGCCTGGGGTCCTTAGATGAGACTGAAAGAGGAAAAAAAGATTCATTCCATTTCCTTTTACAGAAGTGTGGAAATTATTCCAAGAGGAACTCCCAACAGGCTTCTCTTTATTTCTCTTTGGCCCAAATTCCAGAATATGTCCTTTTTGACGCAAAAGGAGCCATGAACTGAACTCTCACTTGGCTCATCCGGCCATGCCTGGAGTTGGAGCTGAAGTCACACGCAGGGGGGAGGGTCTGAACAAAGCAGGTGGGTCCACAAGCAGTAGCGTCCACTCCAGCAAATTTTGCAGTCGCCTCTTCTCCACTGAGCTCACCAGCTTGGAATCCATTTTATTTCTGTCTTGTTAAATTAATTTTTATATTGTCAATTTTTAAAAAATATGTCATTTACATCAATGAAATGCATCTATTTAAAATACAGGATTCCAAGGTGGAATAGGAAAAACTTAACAGAGGACCATAGGGGAAAGGAAGGGGGAACAATAATTAAGGAGAGGGAGGGAGACAAACCAAAAGAAACTCTTAAAGACTGAGAACAAACTGAGCGTTGATGAGGGTGGAGGAGAGGGGGAAATGAGTGACAGGCATCGAGGAGGGCGCTTGTTGAGATGTGCACTGGGCATTATATGGAAACCAACCTGACAATAAACTATATTTAAAAAATAAAAATAAAAATAAAATAAAATAACATGATTCTGTAAGTTTTGACCCATATGTATATCCATGTAACCAACACCCCAAGATATGGAGCATTTACATCACCCCAAAGGGTGCCTTTGTGCACCTTTCCAGTCAATCCCACACCCCTACCAAGAAGCAGGCAGTCACTTTCTTGTTGATATCACGAGAGACTAGGTTTGCCTCTTGTAGAAATTCTCATCAATGAAATCATGCCATGTGTACCTTTTAATGTCTGGATTCTTTCATTTAACATGACATTTTTCAGATTCATTCCTGGGTTTTTTTTTTTGGTGGGTTTTTTGTTTGTTTGTTTGTTTGTTTTTTTAAACATTTTCATTTCTTGTTGTGAGATGGACAGAGAGCACGAGCAGGGGAGGGTGAGAGGGAGAGGGAGACACAGGATCTGAAGCAGGCTCCAGGCTGTAATCTGTCAGCACAGAGCCTGATGTGGGGCTCAAACCCACAAGCCGTGAGATCATGACCTGAGCCAAAGTCGGAGGTGCCCCTCATACCTGTTTTTGTACGTATCTGTAGTATGTCCCTTTTATCCCTGGATAGGTACCCATTCGTACAATAGGGATATTATACCACAAATCGTGTATCCATTTTCCTTTTGTGGAAATAGTTGGACTGTTTCCAGTTTGGGGCCTATGAACAAAGATGCTAAGAACATTCACATACAAGTATTCTCAGATCTGTGTTTGTTTGTTTGTTTTTAAAATTTTATTTTAGAGAGAGAGAGCCCTAGCAGTGGAGAGGGAGAGACAGAGAGAGAGGCAGAGGGACAGAGGGAGGTACAGAGGGAGGAGGGAGAGAGAGAGAGAGAGAGAGAGAGGAACCTTTCTTCTCCTCAACCAAACATATGTTTTTTTTTTTTTACAAATAGTTTATTGTCAAATTAGTTTCCACAGAACACCCAGTGCTCATCCCCACAAGTGTCCTCCTCCATGCCCATCCCCCCTCCCCCCCACATCCATCAGTCCTCAGTTTTTGTCAGCATTCAAGAGTTGAGAGAGAGAAAATCTTAAGCAGACTTGATGTTCAGTGTGAAGCCCAATGTGGGGTTCAATCCCATGACCCTGGGATCTGAATCAAAATCAAGAGTCAGACATACAATCTACTGAGCCACCAAGATGCCCCTCAGATCTGTTTTTAAATTGTTTTACTGGCTCAAGGTTTCCAGATCACAGGTGAAATTAGCCCAATACACACACACAGCAATGGCTCAGGGACTCATGCAAGACTTTGTTTCCACCCAGGGACCGTTTCTGGCCCAGGATCCTAGGCAGCCAGGCTGGGATTTCACTCTTGTTTAGAAATCTCAGGGAACACGCCACCATCCCAGCTCTGTATTTGACCCCCGGACACAACTAGGGAGGCCTCAGCAACTTTCCTGGAGAAGGGATTATACACTCCAATGCCTAATGTGTGCATTTTGTCCACATCCACCCACTCCTGGGGCGTCACACAGCTCCAACTCCAACTTTCCACTGTGGCTATGGGTGTAACGACCTAGAGGTTTCTTCCTTTCTTTCTTTCTTTCTTTCTTTC